>JAUMHR010000064.1:16642302-16654425 GCA_032361145.1 Enteromius fasciolatus
AAGTTGCAGCCGTTTTTTTCTGTTTGCATGCGTTATTTTAAAGATGCAGCCATTTGTTTCTGTTTGCATGCATTATTTTTAAATTGCAGCGCGTTGAGCTCTCTCGGCCACCGTATAATAGGGTAAAGAAAATATGATGAAACCAGAAAGCCTTCACAGATTGAAGATTTACTATTTGTAGTCTGTTACTGATTCCAAATTACATAAAAAAAAAAAAAATTAGTTAGTAGCATATTCCATTACATTTAACCTTTTGGGTAATGCAATCAGCTTACTTTTTGATTATTTTTGACACAAATTGTTTATCACTTTGATTTTAACAGTCTTATATGATACATACATGATAAAAAAATACAAAAAGAAATCAATTATAAATACACAAATAATTTATTGTTATTTGTATTAAAAATGTGTAATCATTTAACTAATAAAAAAAGTAACTTCAGTCTGATTACAACTATTTAACACTTTATTTTAATATGTCCTTGTTACACGTTACATGCATGTACTATTAAAATAACAATAAATTATGCATAAATGCATGCTAGTAATGTTATGATATTCAGATGGAGTTCCCTCAAGCTTTGCCAGAGGGCACTCCAGCCAACACAAGATCACACCCACGGACTCCATTTCCCATCATGCTTCACTCTTTACTTTTTACTAATCACACACACCTGGACTAATCAAACACCTGCAACTCATCACCACACCCACACACTCATCACACGCCTCCATATAAGCCAGATTCACACTCCAGTTAATTGCAAAGTCTTGACTATCCTGGTTTTCATTTCTGAGCATTATTCCCGTGTTTGTTTTCTTGTTATTACCTTGCACTGTTTATTGGTATTTTGATTGTTTGCTGCCTGCCCTGACCTCTGCCTGGGTTATTGTTAATGTCTCTGGATTGTCTATGTTTGCTCTTGACACCGCTGTTTACCCTGCTGACCTGACCCTGAATAAAACATTGCAAATGGATCCGCTTGCCTCAGCCTCCATTGTTACAAGTAACCGTAAACCAAACCCTAATCTTAACCGTTACCATATACAGCCACAGCCATATCACCCTGCAGCCCAAGCCTGGTTGCCCACTGAAGCTAAGCAGGGCTGAGCCTGGTCAGTACCTGAATGGGAGACCTCCCGGAAAAACTAGGTTGCTGTTGGTCGAGGTGTTAGAGAGGCCAGCAGGGGGTCACTGCACCGTCTTTCGGATGAGACGTTAAACCGAGGTCCTGACTCCCTGTGGTCATTAAAAATCCCATGACACTCATCGTAAAGAGTAGGGGTGCAACCAAAATTCCAAAAATGGCCAAAATTCCACTGTCATGGCCTCCCAAAATCCCCATCCATTGATTGGCTGTATCTTTCTCTCCTCTCCACTGTAGCTGGTGTGTGGTTAGCGCACTGGCGCTGTTGTCCTGTGGCAGCCGTCGCATCATCCAAGTGGATGCTACACACTGGTGGTGGTTGAAGGAGAGACCCCCCCCACATGATTGTAAAGCGCTTTGGGTGTATGGCAATACACTATAAATGCGTCATCCATTCATTCATTCATATATTAAGTACATGTAGTTAATAGTAATTTCCGGCTCATACTGCATAGGGTAAAGATTAGAGTAGTCACGTGATTAATTAACGACTCAAACCCGCAATACCCGTCATATCTGCTAATCATAGAATGAAGACTCAGGTAAACAATAACTTAATCCTTTCTGTGTCTCATAGCATTGTAGTTTTGTATTGTTTGTTGTGTGACCAGCGTTTGTATAAGTAGTAGATATGTTAGGAAAGTGACACATAACATTTTAATTATGTTTTGCTAAAATGGACGAAATATCTTGAAAAAAGATTTGTTTATTTTGCTGAACAAGACTCAAAGTCGGTAAAATGATCTGAACTTCACATCACAAGTAGTTAATTGTTATTACACTGTAACAAGGACACATGTCAATGCAACCCAAAAGGATTTTTTTTTTAACCTGTAATCCATTACCAACCAGCAACTACAAAACATAAACTCAATCTAAGGTTATCAGTTAGGTACAGACACACATAATTCAGCCAATAATAAACAATCAAGTCAAGTTCTACTAGTCACTTTTCTTCTAGTTCATAATTGTCATCCATGGCGCATCAAATTTTATGGACTTTCAACCAGCAAATTATAGCTTTTGCTTCTATATTTTGTACATACACACACCAGCGAACACACAGTCTATTTAAAGCGGCTGGTGCCCTGTCCGTTGTGAAAAGTGAGAGGCAAAATTGCACAGCAGGAGTTCTATTGATCAAAAAATGACAACCTGTTGTCTGAGAGAGCCCTAAGAGGTTCTGTGATTGTAAAGATGAATGCTGCAATTCTACAGTCTGTATCCACCTGATGATTATTGTTAAAAATCAGCATGGGCTTATTGACCAATATCTGATACAAACCGACAAGTCTGGTTTCAGAGTTAGCACAAACATCCGATTTAAACAAAGACTTTAAGAGTCATTGTTTTTACTTTTTAGAATACACGTGCAATTTGTAGTATATGTAGGCTATATGAAGTATATGAAGTTTCTGAATTGGAACACACAAAAAAAGATAATAATTCAGCATGAGCCACCATGAGTTTCACAAAAAATACGTTGCCTCTTATCATGACCACACAAAAACGTTGCTCATAAGTTATCAGCTGTTTGAATCTGACTGAGTGTGTGAATAGACTCTCTCATAGTGAATCATGAGTCATTTCCACAATTGAGTTGCCAACTCTCACGCATTTGACATGAGCGTGATTTTTGTATCTATAAGATACTATTATACTTTTCATGGTAACACTTTATTTTATTGCATCTTAACTAGTTTATAAGCATGCATATTACTAGATCAGGAATTTGTTGAGGGGAAAAAGTGTTTTCTAAAGTATCATAATTTTTATTAATATGCTTATTACACTGCCTTGCTGCTTTCAACTGTGGACAAACAAGCTATATGCAGGTTCCTTTTCAGTCGAGTCACTCCGACATTGCATATGGGATGTAACGTCTCCGTTCCCTCCTTCAGGGAACGAGGGTTCCCTTAATACCCTAGACGTTCCCCTTCAGTCGTTACTTCCCATATGTAATGTCTCCTTCCCCTCCTTCAGGGAACGAGGGTTACCTTCTATTTAATGTTTGTTAATGACAATGTGTAAATATACATATCCCCAACATAATTTTATAAAGTGATAGAATTCAATAATAAATTAATAATGATATTCATAAAGAAAAACAACACATTCAAATATACCAAAATATGAATGGTGTTTAGCGCACAAGGTTTAATTGCTAGGTTAAACAAACTGAATTACTTTGTAATTGATGTTAATTAATATGCCAAGGCAAATAATGGTGAGCAATCACATATATCTCCTTCATCTATCCGAATATTTGCTATTTTAAGTGAGCATGCAAAAAGCCAACACTGCAATCAAGTGTCCATAAACATTCCAAGCTGCAGTAGTGAAAGACAGATGGTCAGTCGCAAGTCTGCGATGGCAGCTTGAAACCCTAGCCTCTCCATCGCAGGGTCCTAATGCTGCATTGGCAGAAGCCAGAATAGACACCATACATCATGAATGCAAATGAAGTGCTTGATTTGACATTTCCAATAAGCCTGTCTCAGTGTACCAGTGGGTTTAGCCAATTAACCATGTCAGTAATCAATTCCTTCAGAGCCCTGTGCTAAGTCCTCACTTCTCCTTGCACATAAATCAAAGACAGATTAGCCGATCAGTTACCCAGATGCACCAAACTAACGACCCACTTTAGAATGGATGAGAGTGGAAATTAAAGTTAATGGACTCTGTTAGGATGACACCAACAGAGCTTCTTTATACCTTTACAAATCCTTTCTGTGAGGAAAGAAAATGATGCTGTCCTACAACTGTGAATGTTGCTTTAATTACAAACAAACAGAGAACAATTTTATATGACTACAGTGATTTTTTAAAATCTAGCTTTAACACATAGCTGGCACACACACACACACACACATATACATATATATATATATATATATATATATATATATATATATATATAGCAATAAATGCCACCTTCACGCACATGTGATAGACAGATAAACTGCATATTTCATTGTTGTTTTATTTTGGGGATATTTTAACTAATAGTTTGCTTTGTATATTAATAACATAAAGCTAAAGAAGCATTTTGTATGCCTCATATGCTCAACAAAAGTATGTTTAAAGGTATAGTTCACAAAAAAAGTTTATTTAAAACATACTCATAATCAAGCCAACCAAGTAGATAAGTTTTTTTATTCACTAGATTTGGAAAAATGTAGCATCTCAGCAATGGGTGTTCTGCAGTCAATGGGTGCTGTCAGAATAAGACCAAACAGCTGATAAAAACATCACAATAATCCACACTACTCCAGTCCATCAGTTAATATCTTGAGAAGCTAAAAGCTGCATGTTTGTAAGAAACAAATCATTCATTTAGATGTTTTTAACGTCAATCTGTTGCTTCCGACTAAAATATCCACAGTCCATAATAACGCTTCCTTCTGTTGTTTCTCACATCAGTATCCACTGACATACACTATGTGTCCAGAGCAGTTTTGGCTTGTAAATGGTACTTGGTTTTGTGCATTCACACCTAATTTGGACAAAATGGCTTTTTCACTGGAGAAAGCAATATTATGAATAGAATTTTTGTATTTTAGTTGAAAGCAACAGTTTTGATGTTTAAAAAATAATGTTTTTTTTTTCTTACAAACACACAGCTTTTGTCTTCTCAAGATCTTAACTGATGGACGGGAGTGGTGTGAATTATTGTGATGTTTTCATCAGATGTTTGGACTCTCATTCTGATGGCACCCATTTACTGCACAGCATCCATTGCTGAGCAAATGTGATGAAGGAACAAACTCATCTACATCTTGGATGACCTGAGGGTGAGTAAATTCAGTTCTTTTTCAATTTTGTGTGAACTATTCCTTTAACCTTGAGTTTTCTTTGTGTGTTCTCCTGTGTAACACTTTAAAATTCTGCACTATTGTACTTTTGAATACATGAACATCATGTTCCATCTTCTGTCTAATAATTTTAGGCAGTTAAAAACAGCCCTGACCATGAAGAAGATCAGCTGGAGATGTTGAGAACTGCATAAATAACCTGTTTGCCAGTAATTAGTGTAAACAATACATTTTATTATACACATGGCAGCCAGAGGCACAATGAATGTTTGTTAAAATTTAAAGTCAGCATGAATCTTAAATGAGGGTGAAATCACAGCTCAATTACGAGGTGTGGGCTAATGTTGGCCATCGCTGACCTTTACGTCACATTACAGAACTTCATTCTTTATTACACACAATGCTGAAAGAGATGATATTAAATTTAGAAGAGCCAATCAAAAGTTGGAGGGCTTTAAACATTAACATGCTGAAAATACAAGACGCCACAGACACAATTACATAACTGGGCACAAAAACCACTTACTGACATCAAAGGGAAATAAATTGCTCTTAGAAAATTGAGACAGCAAAACATTTTAAGATGTTTAAAAAACTGTAGGAATCACAACTCTTCCAATCTATATGCAACGCATCGCTTGTATTTTTTGTGTACCAGAGATACAGCCCAGAGCAAAGACAGATTTGCTTGTACAATGTTTTGATAGAGAAGCAATTTCAAATAGTCAGTTCCAGGGGAAATATGTCCTCGTCTTCCTCTGCAAGACAGCTTTAGCACCGAAAATAAGAGATATTTTTTCTGCTGTTCAATATAGTGGAAAAGTTTCATAGTTAATGAGTGTTTTCCCAACCTTTTTACTCACAGAATATTCCTTCACACTGTATATTCGAGACATGCTTCCTGATTAAAAGACAGCTGAATTTGAAAAAAGGTAACATGATTACATGTTACATGTTATAATTACACCTATTAGTTGCTTATTAGCATCATTAGATATCATATCATTAGAATATTAGGCATTTATTAGTGCTCATTAAGCACATATTAAAGCGTAGCTTTTTGGAATATACCTTATTCTACATCCCTTATGCTACCCAATACCTATACTTAACAATTACCTTACTAACTAGTATTAAGCAGAAAATTAAGAATTTACTGAGGGAAAATTGCAGTTTTTTAATAGTTAACCTATACTAATGTGTTACCAAAGGTGCAAGTGAATTATCTGTGAAAACCTGTAAATAGGGGTCAAGCGTATGCTCCTAACACTGCATATAGTGACTGATTCTATCACACTCAGCTCCTCTGTTCAGGAGTTTCCTATAAACACACAATAAACAACGTAGAGAAGCCAGACGCATTTTATCACCAAAAATGGGATAAAATGCATCAGACACAAGCGGAATGGAAAAAACATTAAGGCCACCTAATGTCTTCTAACAGTGCCCATAAAATAGACCTTGAATCTTGTAAATGCCGTTATAATATAATGCTGATGGCACTGAAAAGTCAATGCTAATCAGCCCGCCTGATGCATGGAGAACGGTGGCCTTCCTTTAATCATGTTTTTTGTCAGTAGTAGATGCCTGTTCCCCACGGCTCACTTCCAGCAACAAAACACAGGCTGCTGATTTATCTGCGGACATCACATGAGGCACGTCACTTTCGTAATCTCACACAAAGGCACAGAAGCATGCAGTTCCCTACAGAAACATGAAATCATCTGCTGCACAAACATTTGCACATTCCCATTTCCTCACATACGCGATCACAGCTTTGAGTTCAGATCTGTTTCTGTGCACCTGTTTGAGGATTTGTCACTGCATGTGCTGACTAGAGAGACCAAGAGTCTGGGTTCCGGATGATTTTTCAAAAAATTCCTCAAACCAAATCACATTACACTTTGGTAAAAAAAAAAAAAAGGAAAAGAGGGAAAAACTAACTTATTAGTTAGTTAGAATTTAATTTATTTAGAAATTAAATACTAATCCCACAGAATGTTGTAATTTACATTATTGAATTGAAAGGTGGTGATTCATATTACTGACTTCTTGTTCATAATATAATGTAATATAATCTGAATTTAAAAACAAAATTGTATAAAAACAACACAATTCAAAAGTCTAAGATGTATTTTATATATAATATTTAAAGAAGTATAAAATACAGTAAAAAAATATATATATTGTGAAATGTTATTACAATTTAAAATAGCTGTTTTATTTAATCTCTTTAAAATGTAATTTCTTCATGTGATGACAAAGATTAAACATTTATTGCTATTTTCAGTGTTTGTTGCTTAATATTTTGTGTGGTACATTTTTCAGGATTTTTTTAAAAATAGCATTTATTTAAAATTACACATTTGTAACATTATAATTATCTATTGCTATTTTTTTCAATCTAATGCATTATTGTTGGATCAAAATAAAAATGTGCAAATAAAAAAGTGAATGTAAAAATATGTGTGTTTAAGTTTATATGCAAAAACAGTATTTTTATTATTTTGTAAAGTATTTTTATTAACAGTATTTTCATGTTTTTTATTATGTTATAATTTTTGTATTGTGTTACTTAGATTGTTTTTAATTATTTTTAAACATTTTTAGATTAATTGGAATGTACAAGTAAACACTTATTTTTGAGAATTGTTAAAAACAGGGTTATCTGTTTTTGCAAATGAATTCTTCATAAAAAAACATATAAATAAATAGCTTAAGTGTGTAGGATGTTCAACTTTATTAAATGCGGTTTTTTTTGTTGTTGTTTTTTTTTAAATCACACTGATTTGTGTATTTGAAGCATACAGTATCGCTTAATAACTATAGAGGTCATGGTAGGTTTACCTTTAAAGGTAAAAGCATAGGTTGTCATCAAAAATGAATCTCTCAATGAAGAAAATAAATGTGATTTTTGCATCTAGAACCGTTCTGTAGAGCGTTAACACTACAGTCTGTCAAAGTCAATTTGTTTTAGGTGTTACAGTTCAGCTGAACCCTAAACGGCTTCGCAGCCTGGGGGATGACTATGAAAAAGCAGATGTAATCTGCTGAAGTAAACGTCGTAATTGGCCATGCCTGGTGTTATTTACAGGTTGTCAATAGGTTCACTTGCAGGACTAAGAGTTCACTTCAAACAAATGCACCAGTAGAGTTCCGGGCTGCCTGCCAAAGTCTCAGGACAACAGGCGCACTTCAAAACAACACTTTCTTATTTACTGACCACAGAGAAGCCAAAAACCGGAGGAACAAACAAAGATGGCAATTAGTTGCACACAATTGACTACCTCAGAAGGTGAAATGCAACATTGCAGTCATTTAGTTGAGCTGGTAGGTTGGATTCTGATAGTGAACATTTATCCTAGTTGCCCGAAATACAATGGGATGAGAAAGGGTACGAATGGATGTTTTGGTCTCTATCGGAAGGCTGCTTTGGTAACACGCAAAAGCAGGTTGCGTTAATGAAACATTGCCTTGTGCACTTCCAGCATGCCTAGTGGCTTGAATAGAGATAAATCCTCTTTTCAAACCCAATGCCTGAGAAGTTTGGGAGCTAAACTGGATTGTGAAATTTTAAATGAATAATAGAATAAACTCTTGTTACGCATGCAGATTTCGTACTTATCCGTTCTGGTGTAATTGCCACCTGTATCTCACCGTCTGACAAAAAGCCTCTCATACCTGCAGGATATATAAAACACAAGAGAGAGCAAATGTGGGGGCGCTTCTATTTGTATTCAGAAGAGATTGCATTGCGAGTGAGCAGCTGTATAATTTCAGCCATTCTACCGAGTTATAAAACAAGCATTAATTAAAAAAACATCTAGTTAAAATCAGGTGTTGGCAGATTCCCATATGCACCAATGGCTTGTCAAGCCTCAACACCCCCCACAACAAAAGGCTTTTATCTTAAGACAGGGCACGATGACATTACAGCAGCCACGGAACCTGTTGCTTTATAATGGTAGCAATTAACTTATCGGCATATTGTCCTTCACTGAGCGCAGAGCATCTCATTTTTTCCGGCCGTTGTGTGGTTGAGAGACTAATGTCATTAAAAACAGGGCCAGCATCAGTCCTCCTCTAATGACTTATTGTCAAAGTAAGAAAGGAGCTTAAGACTCTGTCTCTTTATTATGCAAAAATACTTATGAGTAACCCGCACTCCACTCCACTCACGAACAGGTTAGAGGTTGGTCATTATTATGGACTAACTAGCCAAAAGTGTGAATGTTAAATTGTTTTTGAAATGTACAATGCAGTGTTATAAGTTACAATACCTTTGTTTATACATAATCTTAACCTAGCTTATATTACAAAAACTAAAACACTGCAATAAATAAATACAATTTCCTGAAGAGCATTGCTACAGCTATATGTTTGTATGGGTGTTTTGGGCGTTTGTCAGAGTGTTGCTGTAGCGATACAGCTGTTAGGGTGTTTCAAGTGGTTGTCAGATTGTTGCCATAGCTAGACAGTTAAGATGTTTTAGTTGGTGGTTATATGATTGCCATAATGATATGGGTTGCTTTCTATGAAACCACCTTAACGTTACGTCGTTCTTAAGTTGTACCTTAAGAAGTACCTTATCGTTAATTCGTGTTTTCCGAAACCTTCTTAGTTGCTTCAATGTTTTGGTGGTTTCCGAAGCATTGTTGTGTGGTTGCTAGGATATTGCTATGCTATGCTTTAAATTTGTCAATGGGACTTTTTAACTTATTTAAGTAAGTTTACCTAACTACCAAAACAGAATATCCCACCTAAATGAGTTTATTCATAGCTGTAGAACAAACACTGCAGGAAGAGTAACATTAGGCATTAGTTCAAATCCCAAAGTCTAATTATCAGTTATCCAAATAGTGATGTTTGCCTTAGCAAACACCTCTAATTGAGCATGATTCGTTATGGTAAATTAGGTTTTTTTTCCTTAGGGAAAATTGTACTGAATATATTATTGGTTGCACTATATGAAGTGCTCTGTCACTATGCATTGCATTTGCATTAAAATTGTCTGCCTACAAAATTGTAAAATTTCTGCCTACATCCATATTAATTAAATAAAAACATATTTGACCATTTAACACAGTTCTTCATGTGTCGTATGTTTAGTCATACCCATTTGTAGATGCCTTTTAGACGAAAGTATATAAAGCACAAAATATACTTCAGTTTTTATGTGTACATGGGGGTCACCAAAACGGTATGCATGTACTGTATGATTGAGGTAGATCACTTACAAATTGTAGTCTGTTAATTACAAATTACTCAATTTAAAAATGTTCTTCTTATTACACATATTAATGCTTCATTCATTCATTCACATAAGGAATTATGGATTACACATTTTCTACTTTTGACCTAACTTGTTTAGACATGAAAGTGATTATTGTGTACCATATTGGCTTGAAGATGATATTGAAGATGACATTGCATATAGCTTGTCAGTGATCTACGGCTCTGTGTATCAGCTGCCGCGCATTTTAAAAACAGCTGATTGAGATTGTGTGACCTTTTGACCGGGTTGATAAGCTGGTGCTTCAGATTTCCAGTGGTCTGCTGTGGTTTTTTTGCATGTGCATTGCCCGTTGCAGATGGTGATGTGCTTCGTCCCAGACTCTCCCAGAACAAGTAGTCGACCACAGGAACATCGGAAGGCTCTCCGAACCATGGGAATAGAGAGGGCTAGAAACCGAGTACGCACTGGAAGGGAGTGAGACCAGTGGATGCTTGACGGTCACACCTAGAAGTTTGAAGAAGACCTTCCAGACCCGTGAGATGAACTGTGATCCTCGATTCGAGACAATGTCTTCAGGGATACTGTAGAAACAAAAAACCTGGATGAAGAGGATCTCAGCAGTTTCCATTGCTGTTGATAAACCTTTGAGAGGTATTAAACAGCAAAACTTGGAACCTAGGTGTGACAAGGGGCGGTTGGGGATGGGAAGCAGAAACAGTTTTCCAGATGGTCTCTGACGAGACTCTCCGTACCCCCTTATGTAACTTCTCACATCCCTTGCCATCTCGGGCCACCAGAAACAATCTTGCAGTAGAGTTCTGTTGGCCCCAGGCTGGCCAGTGCCCAGTCAGGTGTGAGTAGCATGGATAAAGGGTTTTATTTCTGACCGGGGTACAAAAAGTGGGTGCTGGGGGCAGCCCGGCGGAGTGGCAGGAACTGGCTCAGATGCAGATGGAGGAGTATCCCATTGGATGGGATTAACAAAGAGGTAGGTGGGGATGATGGGTTCTGGATCTTCCGATTTTTCTTCCTTAGCATGGAGGCGAGAAAGATTCTTGGAACCCGGACAGTAGGATATGGTGAACCGGGTGCAAGTGAAGAATAATGCCTATCAAGCCTGACGGGGATTCATCCTCTTGGCATCTCGGAAGTATTGCAAGTTTTTAAGGTCAGTAAGCACAGTGAATGGATGCCCCCAGTGTTGCCATTCTTCTAGGGACAGTTTAATGGCTAGACGTTTGCAGTTGCAAGGCTGAGCTTTTGGGATAAGTAAACACATGGAAAGAGTCGTGGTGGATCCCCCTGCTGCTGAGATAGGACGGCTCCAAAACCAGTAGTGGAAGCATCCACTTCGACTATGAAAGAGAGATTAGGGTTTGGGTGACTCAGGAGTGGAGCTGAAGTAAAAGCTTGTTTCAAAGCGTGGAATGTTTGAAACCGATCTGATCGATGATGTAACCCAGGAACTGGACTGAAGATTCAGATCTTTGGGGTCAGTAAGTTATTTAATGGTTTTTAAAGATGTTTCTTATGTTCATCAAGGCTGTATTTATTAGATTAAAAATCCAGAAAAACTCTAATATTGTGAAATATTATTTTAATTTAAAATAACTTTTCTGTGTAGATATATTTTAAAATGTAATTTATTCCTGTGATACAAAGCATCATTATTCCAGTCTTCAGTGTCACTTTCAGACCTTATATTATTATTCTAATATGCTGATTCTTTTATTATGAGTGTTGGAAACAGTTGAGTTGCTTAATATTTTATTTTAGGATTCTTTGATCATTAAAATATTAAAAAGCTAAGCATTTATTTAAAATGGATAATAATGTTCAAAACTAGTAGTTTACTGTTTCACTACTGTTCAAAAGTTTGGGATCAGTGCATTTTTATTCTTTCTTCTTTGAAAGAAATGAA
>JAUMHR010000064.1:16660561-16675774 GCA_032361145.1 Enteromius fasciolatus
TGAAATAACCACAAATATCAGAGCATGTCCAAACATCTCAGGGACCCCAAAATCACCTCAGACCCCAGAGGGTTAAGTGCAGCAAAACGTATCAGGGTTATGAATATAACCCCTGTTCCTTGAAGGAACAAGACACTGCATCAAGACGCTTTGAGAAAGCCTCCAGCGTGAATATTCATATCTAAATATCTGTCTACCCAGCTAGTTAATCCAAACAATATAAAAAATTTATACTGTTAACAATATAAAATATATATATATAAGATAATCAATATAAAAACAGAGGTAGGGCTAAATGCATTGCATTTTAATAAAACTGTTAACGTTACAGTAGCAGGAAATACTAACGTTTTTGGACCTGGAGACACTGATGTTGATGTGTCTGCATTCCTTTCAGTGGGCTTAAATAGATCACTCTTTACAGCAGTGTAACAAACTGACAATTTTTACCTATCACATGGTCCTAAGTATTCAGACCCTTTGCTCAGTATTTAGTAGCACCCTTTTGATCTAATACAGCCATGACAGTCTTTCACACTTGGATTTGGGGATCTTCTGCCATTCCTCCTTGCAGATCCTCTCCAGTTCTGTCAGGCTGGATGGTAAACGTTGGTGGACAGCCATTTTAGGGTGTCTCCAGAAATGCTCCATTGGGTTTAAATCACGGAGTTGTTGTGAAGTTGCTGTGTTATTTTAGCTGTGTACTTAGGGTCATTGTCTTGTTGGAAGGGAAACCTTCGGCCCAGTCTGAGGGCCTGAGCACTCTGGAGAAGGTTTTGGTCCAGGATATCCCTGTACTTGGCCACATTCATCTTTCCCTCGATTGCAACCAGTTGTCCTGTCTCTGCAGCTGAAAAACACCCCCACAGCATGATGCTGCTACCACCATACTTCACTGTTGGGACTGTATTGGACAGGTGATGAGCAGTGCCTGTTTTTTTCAACACATAGCGCTTAGAATTAAGGCCAAAAAGCTTTATCTTGGTGTCACCAGAGCAGAGAATCTTATTTCTCTCCTTCTTGGAGTCCTTCTGGTGTTTTTTAGAAAGCTTTCCAATATAAACAATACTCACAAAACTTAAAAGATGAAATTATTCCATGAAAAGGACAGTGAGTGAAAGTTGCTTAAATATCAGAAAGCAAAGGTCATTCCAGGTTTTCATGTGAGCAACAAGGAAACATGTTCTCTCACTGAATAACACTTCTATATTTCCATAAAGTATTGCATTAAAGAGACTAATACTTACAGTCACATTTGAAATGTGCTCACACATCCTTCTAGAGTGTTTAAGACCTATTGCTCATCTCTTGATAATATAATCCATCTCTGAATTAATTGAACATATGCAGCGAGTAGACATGGATGCTGAAAGATGTTGTTGTTATTTTAGACTCAAAAAACATGATTCACCTGCCAACTTTCACATTAGAGACAGTAAAAGGACAGTTGGATCCTGTAGAGACTGACGCCCACAGAAACTGCATTTCACTCTTGAAGAGAATGATAATTTCATTGCACTGAAGTTTAGAGAGTAAATAAAGCAAGTGAAAATGATCCCTGCCCAAGTGAGAAAACATTGCACCATATGTTGACTCTTCACCCCAGATGAACGTCTTCTGGGACTCTTTGCCACTTCATATTTGGTGCCCACAGAGCATCTGTATCTCTCTGCCACAGCAGGTAACGTGCATTAGCAGGTGCATATGTTACTTTCCAAAATGCCTCTGTAACTCTTTGAAACATATGGCACTGGCACCTATTTTCTGCAGCTACGTGGTAAAAGATAGCTTTCACACATTACTTATGCATTTTCTAGAACAACGAATGATGCCAAATTGACTGCCAATGAGTCTCATCACCTCTCACCAAACTGTATGACAAGGCTGTCAAAGGATTAACAAACATGACTTATTAGGTACGGCATGTACCGTGTTATGGTTATGTGGGTTTTTTTTTTCTCATGCTAATGATTAATTGAAATAAAGCTACTTAATATCAGGTTTAAGTTGTTATGTAATTTCGGTTATGTTTGTGCTGCCATAAATATGCTAATGGCATAGCAAATAAAAACCATTTGAAAAATGTAATCCTCACTGTGATATATTTTTTGATATAGTTTAATATATCATTTAGGGCAGGCCTTGATTTTAGCAACACATGATCATTGAAAAAACGCACCTGGCAGAGTTGAGGAAGTTTTTCTTTTAAAGGTAATGCATTACATTACTAAATAAAAAAGTGATTAATTCCATTTATGGAAAGCATTGCATTGTGTTATTTTTCTGTTACTTTTTCTTGCAAGAGGCTGGGCTTGCTTATTTGTTTTTTGTTGTTATGCTGTTGTTGATTTATTTATTTTTAAAATAAAAAGTTTGATTCAACTCAGAAATGTTGCTATGTATTAAAAGTAATACATACTTAGGTTTATTTTAGTCCTGACCCTCTTATTGCAGTATTAAGCACTTATAGTTAAATATGGAAATATGGACCATAGCTAGATGTGGAACAAAGAGTTAAATTTGAAACGTAGCTTACAGAGCTCAGTAATGTGTTAAATATATGAAAATGAGATACGAGATTGCGGGTAAACCAAAGAGATTCATACAGATTTGAAATTCCTTTGAATATTTGGAAGGTGACCAATGATAACTGAACTGAACCTTTTCTTTAAGTCAGGTGATTAACTTGATAAAATAGCAGTGTGTTATATATTTTCCCAATTGGGTATTTATTGCTGTGGTAAGGATTTATACTGTATATATATATATATATTTTTTTTTTGGTTTGTTTGTTTGTTTTTGGTTATTATTTATTATTCCATTTCTTTTTGATTTGCTGGCATGGGGGTTGGGAGATTATACTCTAAAATGTACAAATCTTAAAATAAATTATTAAAATAGAATAAATAAATAAAGTAATGCATTACTAATAATAAACCTTTATTTAACCAGAAAAGACTCTCGGAGATCAGTGATCTCTTTTGCAGGAGTGTCCTGGCCAAAATGGGCAGCAGTACAATCAGTCAACACAACCAAACAACATAAACAGTTAAAACAGTTACAAGTCAGCTTCCATTTGTCGAACAAGCATTTTAAAATGATTTTAATGAGCAAATTTTGCAAGTTCAAACTCGATTGAATTTGACTAGTTACTTGATGAAAGTACTTTGATTATGTAACTAATGTTACTTGTCCCAAACAAACAAAAGGATATTATGCTGCTTCTTGCACATTTTCTAAGTGAAATGTCCAGTGGGTGGCACTAAAACGTGCTCAGTTTTAACCATAACTATGGTGGCCAAGAGAGCTCAACGCGCTGCAAACTTAAGAAAACACATGCAAACAGAAAAAAAACACATGCAAACAGAAGAAAACACATGAAAACAGGAAAAAACACATGAAAACTGCAAATTCTCACAACACAAGCAAACACAGGGAAGCGCTGCAAACACACGAACGCACTGCAAACAGCTCGGAACCACAATGGAAATGTTTCAGGGGGACCTCTAAAAGTGAGATGTTGTCGCTGAACTAAAAGGTGAGTTTTTTTGTGTTTATTTTAACAACCTGATCATACAGTCTTTTGGATATTATTAGACTAATCTGATGAATTACACACTAAACTGTAAAACATTATTTTAATGCTATGTTAGCTAAAGTTACTCTCAGATGGGTTTGTCACTTTTTCAGGTCCCCTGAAACATTTCCATTGTGGTCCGTGCTGTTTGCAGCGTGTTTCTGTGTTTGCAGCACATTCGTGTGTTTGCAGCGTGTTTCTGTGTTTGGTTGTGTTGTGAGAATTTGCAGTGCCTGTGTTGTCAAACTGATGAAGATGTTTTCTTAATGTTTTGTAGTTTGCATGTGTTTCTTTCTGTTCTTTCTTTCGCGTTGAGCTCTCTCGGCCACCGTACATAACTGATCAATGTGATTCTGGATGTTTTATAATGCTGGTTGTTGTACAAATCATGGCAGTTCTAAAGTCAAATAGTGAATGGCTCTAAATATTAATGCATTCTCATATTTGGAAATAAAACACCAAATGTAAGATAAAAACACATTTGACATTTTGTATTTTGCTCAATCTTTGAGCTCTTAAGTAATCAAAGTATGTGTGACAAGAAATAAAGTTATTGTGTTTTACTGACACTAGTGCTTGCATGTTTTTCCATTGAGTTTGGGTTAGATCTTAATCTAATAGGAAAGTGAAAAGTGATATTGTTTTGGCCTCACTTTAGATTTAGAGCCGGAGAAGGTTATGACATATTGATTAATTATGGAATTTTTTTTCCTAATGGAGACTTAACGAGTCCTCATTTATTTTTCATCTAAGTATGAACTTCAGAGAACCATCAGTCAGAACTTACAAGTACAAAAAGAAATTTGAATAGCTAGCATAATTTGGTTTTGGAAGAAGCTGATGAGAAATGTTTATTTGAATTCGTACTGAAAAATCAGCAAATCTAAACACAGTTTGTGATGTGGAGATATCTTTTGAAAGACCAGAGGAGTCAAACGTGCACATGCTCCATTAGTCCTCCATTTAATCTCATTACTGTCTAGGAAAAAGAATTAGAAAAATCTCATTTGTGATTTGTCTTTACACTCTGGAGATTTATTAAGAAGCTTAACAAAGTAAATTCTGATTTCAAGCAGTCTTTAAAGTCGGCTGCATATAGGCTCTAGTTTCATTCGACTGTTTAAGTTAAAGTTAAAGCTAATTCCCATTGACTCTTGGTGAGAGAGTGTGTAAATAGTTCTAATATGAAGCAAGTGCTCTCCAGAGGCAGGTCTTTGGCTCTGAGCCACTAGTCTTAAACACTATTCACAACGAACCGTCAAATGCTTACTGACATACTCCTTCCCCAGATAATTTAGCTCCAACAAGCCATGGTGAAGGCGAGAGGTTGGGTCTTCAGTGACACCAGACACAAAACTATTATGTACAACAACAGTTGCATTGTGACAGAGGTGGAAAAGACACAATAATAGCCTTACGGTGCAATGAATAAATCACTCCAAAAGAATGAAACCCTCAATTTCATCTCAAGCGCTCATGAAGAATGGCACAAACATTCAAGAGATGACGCTTCTGCCATCAATGTATGTGCAAATTCTATGCAGAGATAATCTAATCGCTTTCATCAAATGAGAGTAATTGTGTGTGTCATGACCTTGAATTGCAGCTCTCTCAGGCTGAAGGAAAATAGTCAAATAAACCGAAGCATGATTTAGAAAATAAACTAGCATACCATAATAATCACTGTAGATGGTATATGGCTATATGGTATAGTAATCATGACATTGTGGGCAGAGGCTGCAGCCTTTCCTGACTCAAGCAGATGCTGTAAATGCAGCAGTAATTCAGTTTGTTTTCACTCCAGGTGCGTTGGACAAAAAGACCCCATGCACTTCCTAAGACTATAAATGTGTGATTTGTTTCACAGCTGTTTACCTTCACAGACATAATTAACAACTGTTTTTGTAACTTGTTTTTTTTTTTTTTTTTTTATGTAAGCTTGTGTGTGAACTTAGCTTAGTACTTACATGCCTTTGACAATCACTTTCTCTCCGTGTCCTTTGTGCACTCAGAAAACCATAACATATCAGAAGTATAAAGTAATATGGTTTTAAACGTATGATTTCAGCACAATGAACATGACAAAAAGCAAAAGCAAAAGCAAAAACTCACCTAATTTAGTTTTGTATTCTTAAAACAAGACAATTATTTATACTTATATAGAATGATTATAGAATGATTTATAGAAAATCATTAGTTCATCATTTAAATTTGTTTGGAAGAAAGACAAAAAATCTAAGTAAGAAAATCAGTGTAATGTTTTTTGCAGTGTTGGCTCAAATGTCTCTTTCTCGAAAAGCATCATGACCCTGTGTCCAAAGTTATATACCTATAAGTTAAACTGAAGGGGGCTTTATGGGGTTAAATATATTTAGTGTGTTATATACGTATGTATGTGCCCCCAGCGCTCTCTGAACTCAGGGTATCGGATTTGTCTACAGAACATCCGAGCCATTGAGATAAGGATTTTTTTTCCTTTGCATTCATGGGCATATTGATTAGACATTTTTTGATGCAAATAGAATGGCGCTTTGAAGAGAAGCTTACAGTTAAAGTGATATTTCAATGATGTTTTGAAGGCTCTTCCAAGGTTTTTTTTTCTCTATACTCTCACGGATGGGGGTTTGGTTCCTTGCCGCTGTCGCCTCTGGCTTGCTTAGTTGAGGACACCTAATTTCTAATGATTATCATTGTTTTGATTACAGAGACCATCTCTGCATTTGATAAATAAACAGTTTGATCTCATCATTATACATTACCATCACTCTGTTCATCTATTTGATAATGTTCAGTGCTTTGCTACAATCTGTATTGTTAAAAGCGCTATAAATAATAGTGATTGATTGAAGGATGTTCTTGCTTCTGAAGGGGGAGTTTTGGTCCAAGACTTTTGTGCTGTATACAAATACCATTCCTATATTATGAAGTTTCTTCACATGAGAAACGGTAACATGCTGCTATTCAGAAAACAGATTGTCTTAATTAGTTTTGTTGTTGGTGGGGGGGGGTCATCAATATACTGTAACGTTCTCAGACAAGGATGAAGCGTTTTGATGCAAAGGGGTATTTATTCGGGCTGTTGTCGGCCACAACCCACCCTGTACACACCCGACTTAGGAGAGAACCGCACTTGAAACAGCGAAGCACTCTCTGAACCGTTTATATCAGTTTGCCCTTATACACACCCTAGGGGGTGGAGCCTCCCTCCCAATACACCTGAACATCCAACACACATCCCAAAATGCAAAAGACAATAAAGTGCAACATTAACATTAAACACATTGTTTTCCACAACACAAGAACATCCTGAACACATCACATTACAATAAATAGTATTTAAAGTATGGAAGCTTGTTTCTGGCACTAAATAAATAATTTTTAAAAAGCCAATTGCACATTTGGCTTTTACATTTTACAATTTAGATTTTTTAAAGTCTGTCTTTTTTGTCAGAATTCTAAGATAAGTGAGATGTGAGATATATGCTCAGTTGCTCACAATTGATTAAATAAAAAGTCAGAATTGTAAGATAAATAGCTGCAATTGGCTTTCTTTATTTTTTATTCATTGGCAGAAATGGCCTTCCATACGAATGTCTTAATTATCATTTTCAGATGGGCATAAATTTGCGGCCAGAAAGCAAGCATCACAATATGGTTTAATGTGAATATTAAACTTCAAAAGGCTATGATTTAATGCAATGCAATCACGGTATGTTTCAAAGTAATTCTGCAGGCTCGTTGTTTCAATGTAATTTAGAATAAATTAATACTGCATATTTATATTGTGTTTTATCTTCCTCATTTGTTTGAATGGACAGCTACAGTAGAAGTACTGGAGACATTTCAAATATAAGAATGTTGGTGTATTTTGAGCTTGTTTTATAATGTAACAAATTGGAGTGAGACTTGTGGATCAATTCGCATTGGTTTAATTGAGGCAAGGCATAGTAAAACAGGGTCAGGAAACAGAGCACAGGAGTCGATCGATCGATTGATCGATAAACAGAATCCAATGGGGCAATAAAAGAACAGAGCAATAATCCAGATTAAGGCAATAGTCGGTATATGGGTCAGCAATATACAAGACAAGACTAGACTACACTATACTCAGAGGAACACAGGGGAAACCGGTTTGTACAAGATAAACTCAATACTCACGACTAGCTAGCAAACACACACCGGTTATAAAAGGGGAAGACAACGAGTTAACAAGGGTGTAGGACTGATGAATTGTCAAGGTAACCTGTAGGGGGCAGAGACACAAGGAAACATGCCCCCTAAGGGAGGTCGTGGGCACTCCAGCTGATAATCATAACATAGCCCCCCTTCTAAGGAGCGGCTTTCAGATGTTCCCAACCGAGTCTAGAGGCAGAACTGGGGTAGAATGGGGGGGCCAGGTCCATGTAGTAGAGGGCTAGGACCTGAGTCAGGGAGTGACAGAGGCGTAGGCGGAGCAGGGAGCCATGGGAACGCAGGCAGAGCTGGGAGCCATGGTGGTGCAGGCAGAGCAAAGGTACTTAGTGGCACAGGCAGAGCATGGAGCCACAGAGATGCAGGCAGTCAAGGAGTGACGATGGCCTCAATTGACATGACAGGGCAGGACGAGGATTTAGAAATGGCTTCCGTAGCTGTGCCAGGACAAGGCGAGGGTTCAGTGGCTTCCTTGGCCGTGACTAGGCATGACGGGAACTCAGAGGCAGCTTCCATAGACATAGCAGGACATGGCAAGCGTTCAATGACAGGACAAGATCTTACAGATGTCCTCAAGGGGATCTAGGGAGCAAACCTCCAGAGGATCTGCGGCTTCAATCGATACCTCCAGTGGTTCTGGGGAAGACTTGAGAACAGATGAAGTCTCTGAACATACTGGTGGACAGATGAGGCCTCAGGAGCACAGTGTGTGGCCCACACGCTCAAGATGGCAACCGGCATTACATAGGGGAACAGAGGATAAAGTGACAGTAGAACCACAGACGTGGCCTGTGCTGAAGCTCTGGGGATGCCCACTGCATGCACATAGAGTGCTCTGATGTCTTCATGCACCACAATCACGATGCTCTGGGATACTGGTGAGGCATCCGTGAAGGCTGAAGACAGTGGCTTGAGCTCTGGTGTGGCGGCTATCTTGTGTTGTGGCTCTGGGTTGGCAGCCATCTTGTGCTGTGGCTCTGGGTTGTCAGCCATCTTGTGCTGTGACTCGGGGCTAATCGGATGAGACGTGGCATGGGTCTAGCAGATCAGCGTAGATGTTATGTGGCTCTGAATGATCAGATGAGACGTGACTCAAAGCTGCCACAACTTGACGTGATGGGTAAGGATCTACAAAACTTTTGCTTAACTTATGGTGCTTGGTTGTGGGTTGATCAGGCTTGTGCATTATAGGATGGATACCTGACCTGGTACCCGGACAGATATTTAGAAAGGATGCTCGGGCTCGGGTCGGACTCGGTCACATCAGCTTGAATGTGCGCCTGTGTTAAAACAACGCTTTTTGCCCCGTGTGCACTGATGCTCTCATCTATTGACATTTCTGAACGCCTTCCAGTTGTGTCATTATTATGAGAAAGTATCATCGGGCTCAGACATAAATATCTTAATGCCTGTCGGGCTCGGGTCGGGTTCGGTTACTGCTCTGTCAGACTCAGACAGGGCTCAGACAGAAAAACGCAGCCCGATCCACACCCTATTGTGCATATCAACTTTAGCTTCACATGTAAAGATCAACTGTAGCTCGACTTGGCTTGTGCAGATCAACCAGAGCTTGACTTGGTTCATCAAAGGCAGCTGTGACATGATGCATTGAGGTCCGCCATTTTGCGGACTGCCTCCACTGTAGCAGCCATTTTGTGATCACGCGTATGCCATTTTAGTCACAGCTGCGGTGCCAAGCTCCTCATCTGTGACACCCACCGTGAATGAAGAGCCAACAGACAGCTTAGCATAGTCTAAGAACTAAGCGAGTGACGAACGAGAGCCCTCGTGTCTGAACCGAGACTTAAGAGGTAGGTTAAACAGTCCAGGGTGGAGTGCCCCTTGATTGAGGTTGTGGACCTTCCAGCTGACAATCATAACATATAATATTTTTGGTTGGTATTTTTGGTCATTACCGCTTACTATTAATGGTATTTTCATTACTTAGGTTAAAATCTGGCATTTAATTTAAAACATAAAAAGTTAAATTTAAATTATTAAATAAGTACATCTTATAGCAGAAAAAAAGTGTATTTTTGAATTCAAATAAATTATGATTTTACTAGTAAATGTTTTGTCATATCCTTTTAAATGTCTTGTGGCACTCTTATATTTTATATTTGCAATGTAAAAAAAAAAGAATAGGTAAATGAAACAAAGATTATTTGGAGTACGTTTTACAAAAAAACAAGGTCTTTCTGCTTCAGTTTTCCACATTTAATTCAATACATTACTACAGTTAAAAACCAGGCATTTAATTTAAAGTATAAATAATTACAGTCATTAAATAAATACATCTTATAGAAGAAATAATAATTTTTAAAAAAAGTGTATTAAACAATTTTGCTTGTAAATGTTAAATGTGTAATGTTTAAATGTTTTTATGCACTCTTACATTTTAAAACCGAAAAAAAGTTCAAAAAAGTCTTTCTGCTTCAGAATTCCACATTTAATTCAATGTACTACTTTTTGTGAAATGTATTATATTATTTCTGAAAACTATTCCTAAACCATTTTTTTCTTTCATGTGTTACTTAAAAAGTACAGCCTTCATGCCTTCATTCAGCCCATCCGTATCTATGTCAATGTTCCTCTACTGTATGTCTGTATTAGTAGGTCTAGCTGAGGTTAAATGTACTGCTCAACTGCACATTGGTGATAAATTCAGCCCTTGTCAGGTTCAAACCTACAGTACAACCTCCTGGTTATCAGATCATTAACCACTGTGCCACACTCTAGATTGATTACTTCATTACAGTTCCCATTTAAAACTGACCAATCCAAACCAAAATTGTCTAGAAACAGTGGAGTATGAACCACACACTGCATTGGACCTGAACTTGATGATAAGCAAGAGCTCTGTAATTTACAAATACATGTAAACATCTGAGTGACCTGTTATTAATTAAATGCCATTGGTGTTGAACCTGAATTTATGTTTATGAAAGTAAGTGATTAAAATGAAAATAATGCATGCATGGCATATGAGTGTAAGAGCTGTTCAGAACAAGGAGCTCATTCATTCTGGCTGTCATAAACTCTGTGTTGCGACTACAATGAGATTAGACAACCGCATCCATCACTGTTTTACCAGTGACATCCTCATAGTTCCTTACCCTACTATCTAGCTCACTTACAATCTCTCTCTCTCTCTTCTCAGTTCTTCCCATCTGAAAGCACACAGCCTTCTTTGGCATGCACATGCATTGCTAAATAATTCCTTTGTGTGCATCCTTTCACATTTTAGCAAGTGGCAATAAGTTAAAAGTGCTAAACTTGAATCCACAGGTGAGAAGTGCTTTGTCTTGGTGTTTTTGTGTGACATGACACTTTGCTTATATGACATGACAGTTGAGTTTAGTTTATATACAATGTGATATTAGATAAGATTTATGTGTGCGTGTGTGTGTGTGTGTGTGTGTGTGTATACAGTGAGGTCAATAAGTATTTGATCACCCTCCCTCCAAAGATTTTCAATTGGATTTAGGTCTGGAGACTGGCTAGGCCACAATAGGTCACAATACATATATATAAAGAATACATATTTTCTTTTCGCAATTCCAAGGATCTTTTTTCTCAAAATTGTGAATTATAAACTTGTAATTGTGAGTTAGAATCTCAAAATGGCAAGATAAAGCTAATTAGGAAATTAGAAAGTCACTAACACAGTTTTTATGCTTCTTATTTCGTGGCAGAAATTTGCATTCATATTTTAAATCAGTTCACCACTGATGTACGTGATGTGAATCAAATAAAAGGCATACAAATCATCCACTAAAGAAAAAAAAAAAAAAACATTTTATCTTGGATAGCTGACTGTCACCAAGTTTATCTGATGCATTAAAAAATCTCCATCATGAAGCAATGTATGCAGAATATCCCTGGCATTAATTTACTAAGGTGAAAATATGAAGAAGAATTCAAATGTACCAGACATCACAGAGTAAACCAAACACTGAATTGTGCTGCAGTGTGTCATGCAAGTCAATAGACTAATGTTGAACATTTCATAAGGGAAGCAGTTTCAGCATGAAACAGGTCTCCTTTTTGCTCTCTAACAACACTTTATAAATGTTTTTACTCTGTTCTATATTGTTAATAAAAGGTCTGTTGAGCTGCTTTTAAAACGGCTTTTCATGCCAAAAGCCTGCTCTTCAAACCTCTGACTGCTGCAGATTGTGCAGGAGGCCATCTCTAGGGAAGCCCAGAAGACAACAGCTCTTTATGAGGAAAAACTAAAAGGTAAGAATCAGTCAACGGATCTAACCCGCTGTGACAAACACACACACCAAACCAAAAAAACATGTAAGAGAGACCTTCACAATCTGAGGCCCCCTTACCGAAAAATCGACTGGTTCTTGTTGAGAAAATGACCTGACATCTAATTCAAGAGATTATTTCCCCCAGGATCCACTTTCTGCTCAAAGGCTGACAAAAGAAGCCCTGTCCAGATGATGCCGACCTTCAGAAATCTGTGCTTTTCCCCCAAATTCTGTTTCTCCATTTAATATTTCCCAATTGATTTATTCCTGGAGTCTGTTTTGATAGTTACATTTTATTTTGTTAATCAAAAAGTGCTGCACAACAGAGGTTTCCTGTTAATTAAGTATTAATAGTTTTACAGTAGTAAGAAGTACCTTCCACTGTAGAATATTAATATATTTCTGTAACAATTTCTTCAAGTTTAACCAAGCTTTTATTTATACAGGTTGCGTGTGTGTGTATATGATATCACAGTAGTTCTCCCTGAAAAGAAATGTTAGTGGAGTGACTCTTGTGTCAAAGACACTCCATATTGATAAATTCATGAAAATTTCGCTACATTCTGCATTATACAGTCAATTCTATTTTTATGATTGGATTCCATGATTCTGTCCCATTTTTCATCTCGCCCCGAGGGACGCCTTAGGAGGTTTCATTGCAATGTTCAGAAAAGACAGATCAAAACAACCACATATTTTGGTTTCAAGACCACTACTTCGTCCCAAAAAAAACCAAAAAAAAACTACTACACAGGAGCAGTTGGAACAACGCAGAATCCCAAAGATCCCACTGAGGCTCTTGAGAAAATACATAAGCCCCCCCGGTGTTCACCGTACTATCAGACTTCAGCACAGACTCCGGCTACGGTTGTTTGTTCGTCTTAAACTGGCACTTACACTGTCAAACAGCTAAAGCCCTCTATTTGAAGTTGTGTTACAGAGAAGCCGGACACATTTACATGCAGAGCAATATTCAGAGTTCTGGCCTGTTTTAAACAAGCTGTTTGTCTATTACTGTTCTCTAGCCATTTCATTCCATTCACATTTGCATTTACATGGAAAAGACAACATCCTGCATCATTACTGACACCAAAGATGCTTTGCCATAAAACGCCACAAAAACTAAAGTAGAAAGTCAAGATGATCACAGAATCATCAAGTTAAATTGATAGGTGACACATTACAAAGGACTGGTCAAAATAATGTATGGTATCTTTCATAGTAAGATCAATACAATGCATTTTTGAAAATTTCATGCAGCCTTGTTTATCATGCATGTTTGCATGCTGATCTGCTTTGCCAATGTAATAGTCAACACGGCAAAACACTTAATCGGAATCTTTGCCTCTTAATTCATTTCATTTAAAGCACCATGCACTGCCATGTCCATCAAAACAGCTTCTTGTGTACAAAATCACCTCCTTTAAATTGAAAGACACTGACAGACATCAAATCTCCCACAGTGATCAATGTTCCCTTTATTATGCACAATCCACAGGTTCATTTGTGAGGTGTTGCTGAAAGATTTTTGTTTATGACTTGCTATTTATTACTAGCTCCCGGGTGTCTGTGAAAACATAGCAGTCAGATGAATGCTTCAATAAATAGATGCAGCACAAAAGGTTTCAAATAACAGTAAGACGCTGTGAACTAGATGTTTCTTACAATATTTCTGATCTAATTATGAACTTTTGAACAAGGGAGTGAACAGCACTTCATAAGTCCAAGCGCTCGAGTTAGATTGAAGCATTTTGTGTTGGTATTTATTTCGTTGATAGATTTGTGCAATAAAAGGTTATAGTTGTTTTATCTGTTTATTTGTTGAATATGATATTAGGTACCTTATTAAATGTATGTACTTTTAATGGAAAGTAATGTTTTGTGTTACTTTTGCTTTACTTTTTAAGTCTGAGCTAGTCTTATATATATATATAAAATAATTATATTTTTGGCAAATGCAAAAGCCCTTTCACACCAGGCTGAAGAAAATGTAAATTCAGATTTGTACAGTAGCATTTGCAGCTCAAACTAAAATTTCAATATAGGACGGAGTAGAAAGTTAAACACTCTTCAGAAATAATAAAACACAAATTTTCTTTTTATGTCAAGTCATTTTTTTCTGATTACTATGGTTGATTTGGATCATAAAAGGTCAGCAGCAGAGACACTGGTTAATAAAACGGAATTAAATACATAAAGGATATTTGCACTAATTAACATTTAATTATTGCAGGTTTGCGTCAGATTTTTACGCCGTAAATGCAAGTTAAACAAGTGTTACAATCAGGTACGTGAAGCGTGCGAGTTCAAGTGCAAAGGGAATTTATTCCAGCTCAGGGTCATACATTCAATGTCAGGACTGACAAACAGCGTTGTAAGAGGCAGAGGCAGAAGAGTAAACAGAGAAAAGGGTCGAAATACCAGGGTAAACAGAGTCCGTGGGGCGAGGCTAAGGCAGTAATCCAGGAACGGGTAGAAGTCAGCAACAGGTAATCCAAACAGCAAGAAACACGGAGAATGACACACGGGGAAAAACCACAGTGTTGACGGAAACCACTGACACCATAAAAGAAAGACAATGATCCGTGACAAGACAAACAAACAGACTGGTATTTATACAGGTGGGACTGATTGAATGATGAACAAACTAGAAACAGCTGTGGGAAGAGGTGCATACTGGGAAATGAAGTCCGGACATGAAAACAGACACAAAACACAGAGTACATAGAAAGCTGGAGTAACACACTGAGTCTTTAGTTGATAGCTCCAGATGGGCGTGACAACAAACAACAAGGGTCATTAATTTCGAAATTGAGATTTATACATCATCTGAAAGTTGAAATAAACTTTTCATTGATGTATGGTTTGGTAGGATAGCAAAATATTTAGATACAGCTATTTGAAAATCTGCAATCTGAGGGTGCAAAAAATCTAAATACTGAAAAAATCTCACTTAAAGTTGCCCAAATGAAGTTCTTAGCAATGCATATTTTAATAATCAAAATTGAAGTTGTCGGTAGTAAATTTACAAAATATCTTCATGCATGATCTTTACTATTGCCATAAATATACCCTAGAGACTTAAGTTTTGTGCTTCAGGTTCACATTTACCCAGATAGCACACGTACATCTGCAAGATGTCTGTTAAAGATCTCTTGATCTGGAAAGCATCTGCTGACTACA
>JAUMHR010000064.1:16680555-16692891 GCA_032361145.1 Enteromius fasciolatus
TCAGGAAACCTTCGACACAACTAACCCCCTTCCAATGCGTTCTGGGTTTCCAGCCCCCATTGTTCCCATGGTCTGGAGAACCGACTCATCTACCTGCAATAGACACCTGGTTACGTAGAAGTGAGGCCACATGGGATGCTGCTCGCACCAACCTTCGACGGGCCATCCAAAGAGTTACTCGTCAAGCTAATCGTCTGAGAAGACCAGAACTACAATACCAGGTTGGCCAGTGGGTCTGGCTATCAATCTCCGCTCAGCCTGCAAGAAACTCAAGAAACTCGAGAAGTACTCACTTCAGGAGCCGCTCGCAGGGGAGGGGCTCTGTCACAGATCGCGCCTCTGTGTCCCTCTCAGAACGGCAGCAGCGGGAACTATCACCGGAGTTTTAGTCCCGCCCGGACTGTTTTGACGCACGCACCTTAGAGAGTTCCGCTTCAGCTGTTAGCGGTTATTCTTTGATTACTCAGCCTTTTTAAGGAAAGGACTTTTACCAACTCTTCGCAAAGTCTTACTTACTTATGTGTGTATTTCTGAGCGTTTATTCCCTGGATTGCTTTCCCGTGTATGACCTTGGACTGTTTATCTGGTATTTGATTCTTGCTGCCTGCCTATTGAACTTTTGCCTGTTTTGTGACATATCTTTTGGATTATCTGCACTATTCCTGTTTGCTACTGTTTGTGACCACTGCCTGTCTGACTATTCTAATAAAGCCATGCAAATGGATCCGTTTGAGTCTGAGGAGTCATTACAATTATATAAAATATTTGTTATTATTTATTGAATACTACTATGTAATAAACAACAGTAGTATAAGTTGCTAATCAATTCAGTCAAGAGTACAAAGGCAGCGCTTCGATACAGCAAAATTATATTAAATACTTTCAGCCACAACTATTTGCCCTGGAACAAATAACAGATTAACAAGATCAAAGACTGCCCCTTAGATTTATCTAAAACAAATTAGAGCTCATGTTTAACCACATCAGAGCCAGTTACAAATCTTTATTAACAAACCGCATATTTGAAGACTATATAACTACATTCTTGTCAAAAAAAAAACATTCCATGACACAACAAAAAGACCTCTCAGCCAGTCAGATTCGAGTACAAGAAAAAAACTGATAGATCAATAGAGATAGATAGATAGATAGATAATTCTCTTTTATTTTTATGTTTTGTTTCGCCTTTCACAGCCAAAACAACAACAAAAAATGGGAAGGTACTAATGCATGTTTTAGCACATTTTAGCACATTGGATATTTCTCTATACAGATTTCTCTATAAGATTCTATAAATATTTTGGCTGCAGAAAAAATTACCATTTGACAGTGAGCATGACTCATTTTCTATCATCATAATGTGAAAAGTATGACTTATGTATTTCTAAATGGCACTTTTTTCATTAATTATGGTTTTCATAAAGGTTTATGCAAGCTACTTCATTAAGAATCGTATTTCTCTGAGTGCAGACTATGCATGTGGCGTCAGACAGTGAGAGAGACAGATTGTCAAGAAACACTGTGTCGGCTGCTGGAGAGAGGCTGATCTTCAAGCTGTCGGCTACAATTCTACAGTTTGATTATGGCTTTGAACTGCATATTTCAGCTGAAGCCTGAGCTTCTGTATGAAGTATAATGCTCTGAAAACCTGAACCACAAATGACCAATTGTATTGTAGGTCCATATCAATACAGATAATGATATTTTTCTTGTAGCAACAAGGTCAGAATTAGCATATGTCAGTCATGGCTTGAGTTAATGGACATTGATAGAGTTCGTAATTTACAAGCTCTCAGAGCATGAATCGATCTTTACCTTGGCTAATCGCTGACAAACTGCCTGCTTTTCAGTACCCTTGATTGACAGTAGAATTACCTGCAGAATTGGAGCTGAGCCCTATATTCACAGTCTCACAGAGTATATGTGTGGGGCTTGAGAGCATGAGTGATGGTCATAATAGAGTGAATCAGATATGGACTTCACTCAAGCTCACATAACTATGGAAAATAAAAAAGAGGTTTTGGAATCTCTTGGAAGAACAGAGCATAACAGATGCATGTTTATTCTTTATTGAGGAATTATCTGCACAGTGAAAATAAATAGGAATAGAGCCAATGCATAAAAAAATAGGTGCATCACTGTTGGTGAGTTTTATTGATGAATTGAGTAAGGTAAGGATGATTTTCTTAATGTCTCTTTAATCTAAATCTTTAGGTAATTCAACAACAGTTTTTTCTGTTATAGCTATTTAGAAGGAATCATATAATTTAATAGTATCATATATTGCCTTAACAGACAAAACACAATGCAAAAACAAAATAAAGTATGTTATACACATAAAACTCTTTCAAATTTTGCAAAATCACTTACAGTTTTCAGTCCAGTCAGAAAAAGCCCTCATTTTGAGATGACTGATGTTTTCTCACTGCCATATTAATGCAGTTATATGTTTAAAATGGAAGAAAAAAAAGCTATGGTTATGTTTCTTTGTTTCTCCGTTTCATTTGTGAATTCATCTTTCAAAGCTTTCATCTGTGAATCCATTTACAAAACATGCAAACGCACTTGTTATAATGCATGCATACATCCTCTGATTCATACACAACACACACACAAAAGACAGCCTACCTGAAAATCTAATTATATTAGCAGCAACACAGAGACATCCTGCACAAATCCAATCTGCTAAAATGCACAGGCTTTTCAATCAACCAAGGCTACAAATTTCAGGTCAGTGACAACTCATTGCATCCTTTACAACGAAACACGTGGGTATATAGCCTATGTTCCTACTTTACACGAGTAATTACATTCAGGAAGTACAATGAGCTTACAGGTGGCAAGTACTGTATGGCACCCCTTTATATTTAAGGCACAATTAAAAGTTTAGAAGCTTTTTTATCAACGATTTTAGAAAAAAAGTAGCTAATTGATGGTTAGATCAAATGCCAACTAAAGCAGTAACCTTTCACACCTGAGCAAACACCTCACGCAAACCAATAACGCAAAATATATGGATACATAAATCCAAGTGAGAAGAAAGCAGGTTATCGTGCTCGCATTTCTTTTTAGTTCGATCCATTCTAATTAATCAAGACAAGCTGGTTCTGAACGCCAGCGCACTGCACAGCCAATAAAGAAAAAACTCTCAGTATTGTATCAGCTTTGTGTTTTGCGGAACTTTGATGTCAGTAAGTGGATGAGATGAAACGCGCATGCAGCACATCACCTACCGGCGAAGCTGAGATGAAGCAGGTAGAGTCCCATAAGATCCATCTCTGCGCGTTTCTGAAGAAAACTGGCTCGGAAAGACGCGAAACTGTCTCTGTTGTATTTTGAGGTTACCGATAGAGAAAAGCCGTCCTGCACATATCAGTTCAGTGTGTTACAGACTCTTGAAATGGTTAAAAACGAGACGAACGTCCTCTGAACACGCAGAGCAGCCGCGCGCGCCGCAATGCCAAGTGTCAAACTGTCAAATCAGAACGAGAGAAAGATTGAGATGAAATTAAAGCGCTAATGAAAGTTCTCTATCTGCTCCATTATGTCGTATTGACATTTGTTCCCTCCGAGGGCACGAGAACGAGTAAATGAAGAGTCAGATTTCAGAGTGAAGATCAAACTCCGAGCACACACACACAGAGAGAGAGAGAGAGAGAGAGAGAGAGAGAGAGAGGTTAGAGCTGAGCTGTGGCTTAAAGATTAGTAGGCTACGCTGCCTACATAGGTTGTGTCATATAAGTGTCCATATGAGTGGTATTACATCAAAATGTATAGATACGTAGTTGGGTATGTTTTGAGACACAGTCATATAGGGTCAGAAAAGCTATTAAAGTTTGTCTTCTACAAACTCTGCACTTTGATTCTGGCTTTGAACTGTGGATTTCAGAAGCCGGTGCTGGAATATTAGCTGAAAAACTCTTCAGAGGTGTTCTTTTTATCTCCTTACCTTTTATTTAGTAGCTAATACAGAATGAGTCCCACAGACTGGTTGAAAGGACAATCACTATCGTGATGGAAACTTTTTTTTACTATTTACTGTAGATTTCTTAAAGGAACCAGTAAGTTTAAGATTAATTTGCTGAAAACATACCCACCTTGTAGATGTGTTTGTTTCTTCATCAGATTTGAAGAAATGCAGCAGTGCCATCAGAATAAGAGTCCAAACAGCTGATAAATGCATCACAATAACACACCACTTGATCAGTCTATCAGTTAATGGCTTGTGAAGTCAAAAGCGGCGTGTTTGTAAGAAACAAATTCATCATTAAGACATTTTTAACTTCAACCCATTGCTTTCAGCTAAAACACAAGTCCATAATCCATAATAACATGTACACCAGTAAAAAAGCAGCGGAAAGAACTGCACAGATCAAGCATTTACAAGCCAAAAACAGTCCAAAACAGCTCTAAACAAATATGTGGGTGTGAGAGACAACATGGGATTTTAACTTGGAAAAACACTGGGGAAAACAATTTTATTGATTATGGGCTCATATTTTAGTCATTAGCAATGGTTTGAAGTTAGAAAACATTAATGATGGAACATATTTTGGTTTCATAAGATATTAACTGATGGTCTGTAGTGGTGTAGCTTATTGTGATTTTTTTATCAGCTGTTTGCACTCTCATTCTGACGGTACCTATTCATTGGAGCATCCATTGATGAGACACTGATGCAAACATTTATATAATGAAGAAACAAATTGCTGTACATCTTGGATGTCATGGGGGGGTGAGGGCGTATTCTGCAGTTTTTCATTTTTCAAACGTCAAGATCAGTCCATGAAAAACCTGTATTCACTGATGTCTTGCTTGAGGGGAATGTCTTGTGGTTAAAGCTCTGGTTCATATTGGCAATCAAAGAGTGCCTTGGAGATCTGCTAACCTTCTGACCAAGGCTGTGGTGCTACATCGTAAGCCATGGCCTTCATTCTTAATGAATGCATACTAGTGCAAGTGTAAGCACTGTAGAGCTCATTAAAACCAGGCTTTATGGCTCATAATCACAATCATGTATTGCTTATTTATCAGCCATGTCATTGTAGTTGTTATACTAACAAACACGGAAATAGAATAATTAACTATATATTTGCTTGTCAGGAGGAACCATGGTCAGGTAAAAAAAGACATATACTGACCAATTCGTTTTTAAAAAATATCTTTGGTTCCACGGAGAATACATTGAGATTTTTCAACACACAAAAGTTTCAGATGATTAAACTGTTCATTGAAGAGAGGTTCTTTAGTTTAAGAAACTCGAAATGTCTCTTCTATGGCATCAGCCTTGTTTGGAAGCTTTGTTTTTAAGAGTGTGGTCAAAAGGCGGTAGCATAATCAATCCATCTCATTGACTGCAGTCTGTTCATTCACACTCGCTGATGACAGGACTGACTCCAGCTGTGCACTCTCTAGAACGAGTGTGTCTATTGTTTAAACTGGAGCTCTTTCAGGATTGGGCCGTGTGTATGTTTCCTGACATGGGTGATAGTATGGGTGTTTCTGAAATGAGGGAAAGAGATGTGGTAAGAAAGCACTGACAGCTTGGTTAAATTGTAAGAGGATTTCAGCGTAATAAACGTAAAAAAAGAAAAGAAAAACTGCCTGTGTGTTGCCACTGGAGGGAAAAATAGCAATAATATATCTGCAACTGACATTGGAAATCAGTAGAAAGATGTTTTGATATAAGTTGTAGTGTTATGTAATACTGTAAGCATTGCTGGACTGAAAAGCAACTTGACAAGTTGGCAGTTTTTGTATACCAAGGGTGTGATAGAAAAGCAGGTAACACCATTTGTAGACCACTGGGCTGCAGTTGTCAAATGAATGTAAAAAATAACAGGGCAGGGTAAATATGCAAAATTACATAATTTAAACATTTTTAAAAAGGTTTTTTTTTTTATGTTTTGAAATAGGCTATACTAACTTCTCAATTTTTTTTTTTTTAATTTATATTTTATGAACACAAAAAAGAAAATAAGTTTAGTAATATGCATTTTGTAAATATGTACAGTAGCTGAGAGTGAGGTAAGCTGAGTCACAAATCTCATTTATATTTGATTATTTTGTGTATGTGTGGCGGCATTTATTTGACCAAAAATATTTAAGGCGGATCCATGTACATCTATTTATTAGGAAACTCAAGGTACAAGCAAGCAGTGTCGATTAACAGGAAACAGGGACATCAGAGGCATGGACAAGAGAATAATCCAAAATGCAATGCAGGGGTTGGGTGAACGGCAAACAGTATCCAAGGGGGGAGGCAAGAGCTAAGGTCCGGGGCTGGCAGGTTCGAGAACAGGAAACACGGGATCAAAGACACAGGGAACAAGGCTTACAGAGGGGGAAAACACCACAATGATCTGCAACCGTAAAGACACAAACAGCTACTTAAATACACCAGATAATGAGACAAAGTGAAGGAGGAACTAATGGGGAATCATGGTGACAGACAAGCTGGGAGGAGACAAATGTTCATTATAAGAGTCCTTGACAGGGAACGGAGAGACAGACAAATAAACATAGTTCAGGCTAAAGTGCCCTCTGTAGGAACTTGATGGCACATCCAGCTGGGCTTGTTACCATAATGTAATTTAATTTATTTATGATTTATTTCATAAAATTGAATAATTTATTTATGGATAATGGAAAAGCTAAGTTGTTAACAACATTTATAGCAGTATGTTTATGGAAAACATATCTGATGAGTTTTGATGAGTATAAATTTTAAACGCCAGCAATTATTTTACATAGAAATAATTTGTAACATTTTAAACTAGCAATTTTAATACATATTTGTTGAATAAAGTTGCTAATAACATTATTTAGGGAACAAAATCACACTGACCTTAAAATTAACCACATAAATTAATTGGCATGCAAATTTAGAAAAACTTGAAAAGAGTTTTTTCCCATTTCGTTATGATGAAGCTATCTCAGCCTCACCATATTTCAAAGATGCAACATTTCTCTGCAGCCTTGATGGTTTGAGCATGAAATAATGTGCTTTAGTTCACCCTCTCTAATCAAGGATCTTAAAAACAACAACAACCTTTAAATATTCTGAATATAAAACATGTCCTTTGCTTATAAAAATCTATGATGAAATGTGAATAATATGCGGTAAAATAGGACTTTGTATGGGATAGCGAATTATTAAACATTTTAAAACTGGCACAGCTTACCCCTCTCCCCTCTATTTGGTTAAACACAGCAAGTATTAAACCTGTGCCTGAAGCAGACAGTCTGTTTCATTCAGACCCCGTGACTCTGTGAAGTGAGGCAGCTTCTCTGTGTGGTCTCTGTCTCTTTCTTGCCCTGACCCCTGCCACGACCGACCATAAAGAGTGCTGCAGAAGAAAGAATAAACAGATGAACATCACACAGCCTGAAAAGAGACACTCTGTGACTGACCCCTGTAGGGCAGGTGTGAAGAAGACTGAGCCTGGACTAATGTGGAGAATTACTCTGATTGTGTTACAGTTCTAACCACTGGCTGGAATACGGTAATACATAGTGCTACTGGAGTCCACTCCAAATGGCATTTTTGAACCAATTATAAATAATGTATCTATATGACTCAATAGCAATACCTTTAAATCAAAATAAAGCTTTTTAAGCTCACAACACAACATGGCTATTGTGCGCATGTCACGATTATTCGCGGGCAGTCTGTACCTGTTTTGATAGTTTGACATTAAAACCATCCCCTGACATTATTTCAGTTCACAATGTCCATTTTGTGTGTCCTACCAACAAACTTTTACTACCAACACAGCCCGCAGCGCCTGTGAGTACCTTGAACAATAGCCGTTTCTGCAGACCAACTGCCCCCTAGTTTCCATTGTGCTGTGAGCTTATGTTTGCTTTTTAAATTGCATTGTGTTGTGCACTACTGGGACACTGTAATTAAAAGTGCTCAAGAAAACTAAAAAATGTGTTGACAAAAAGCTAATCTGTTATTACTCATGCATAAAATTGACCTGATAACTACCAAAAGTGAGTCATCAAAACTTCAGGAATGTAGCCTATGTTGAGTGACATGTCTTTTATGACCCACAATGTTCTGGAATGTTCCAGAAAGCAGAAGAACGTTACCATCCTTGCAAAAGCAAAATATCTTTTAAAAAGTGTGCATTTAGCGCAAAAACGTGTCTTTATTAAATTAAAGTTTTGTAATTGTTAATGATAAAATTAAAAACAATTTACTGACTACTCTACTATAAGTTATAATATTGTTAATTGTTAATGTTAGATTTAAAAAAGAAAAATCACAATTATAATTAGAATCATAAAAAAAATAAATAAGTAAAACTAATTTGAGTCACATTGTGTTACTATCTATTTTATAGATCAGTGTTTAAAACAGACGAGCCAGATCCAACATCACTTGGCAACTCAATAATGCACTTGTAATTGAAATATTTCCGACTCGTTTGAAGGGCACGAGAGAGAGCCGAGGTCTGCTCTCAGCTATTCTTGCGTCCCTTGACACTGATGTCATTTCACTGGATCATTTACACCCATACTGGGCCTCTTCTCACACTATAAAGCACAGTTTTGTCAAGAACTCAATGGAGCCACTGATCGTCCGAGATATATAGTGAGCGAAATCAGAATGCTCTCGTCGTCGTCTATTTTTTGCTAATACAAATGGGTTTCCACCCAGTTTTATTTGTTACTCTTATCATGTGCCAAAACGCATTTCATTTTACCGTTCAGCATGCTGCACCATCGACGAGCTTGTAGAACCGTCTTGATGGTAAAAAAAAAAAGAAAGAAAAAAAACTGAGCAATTGTTTCTCTTTAACCTCCACTTTAGCTATAAAGCCTTGAGATTTATTTCTGAATTTTAAGAGTTTGAGCAGGCTGAGATGTGCGGGAGGAAGGCATTAGACACCTGCCACAAGCAGGATTGTTTCAATTCCAAGAGATTCCAAGCTGGGATTGCCATAGACGTAATCGACCTCTCACTTTCCACCACAACAGATGGTGTGTGTCACACCGCAGCGTGGGCAAAACAGGTTAAGATGCATTGGTCCTGTGCCTTTAAATATAATCTCCCTCACACACACACACACACACAAATCAGCGGCACACTTTCAATATCATTTATGTTTTAATTTATTCAAAGATCACAGAGGTCATTTTTTAATTATTTCCACCACTTTGGATTGAGCGGATGTTTGTGGGTTTTCTCATGTAAGGTCTTCTAGCATTAAAACTGGCAATTTATGAAGAAATATTCAAAGTGGATGGATGGAATATTCCAAATATTAATAACTGTATATTCCTTTAAAAGACAATACTAAATGATTTTATCCTGCAGAATAGAACATTTTGGTTGGAAAACAGCAGCAAAAACATCAAATTTGAAATTTTAAAACATTTTATGGTAATATGTTCATCCATTCTATATTGTACACTGAATAAAAAAACAAGCCATTTTAATCTAGTTCAATTTAAATTTACTTTATGGCCAGTTCAAAATGTGTGCAATTACCTGCTTTTGTTTTTGTTTTTTTGTTTGTTTGTTTTTTTTCTGTTTTTTTCCAGCGCAGTACTGTTCAAAGCATTTTTACAGATAAAAATAGAAGATGTTTCTACAAAGAAACTTAATATCAAAAACAAACGTGCAACTACTGAATTATTCCTAACAAAATTATGTTCACCCTGAGACATATTCACTTGAGTAAAAAGTGTGACAATTAGGTCTTTGCCTCGAGGAGCCTCGCATGTTGTTCCTCTTTCCTCGGATAAAAGCTAAGGTTTCACCCATTATCACCCCTTTAATGAAAGATTAGTCATGTCCCAGGGATATACCATAGATCGGATTCCCATCCCAGTGTCGGGTGCTAGATTCATAAAATCGTTTGGTTTTATAGTAGGGCCCTCACTCTCTTTTTTCGTCTCTTTGGCTCTTTACAAGGGGTGAAAAGTTTGCTTTCTACCATTTATCACCGATCTCACCGACACCCCTGGTGGCCAAAAATAATCAGATGGCACCTGAGTCAACAGTCGCGGATTTGAGAGTCATAAGTTATCAGATGTGTTTCAGCGGCGTGTGGGAAAACAGCAGGGAAGGAGCAGCTATGGCTCGTCTCATGTGGTCAAAACGGCCGGCTTTTTTCTGAAACAGGACTGACCGCAGGACATCCTTGGATTGTGTGGAGTGAATGACCCGACATGGTTCACAGCTGCGAGGGCCTGCTGGGTGTTTATACCAGTGCACTTAATTACTCAAATTAGGGGAAACCAGTTTGCAGGGCAAAAGGTCTGGAAGGTTGGGGGTTGGAAATAAAGCCAGGGGTGCAAAATAAACACTGAAAAAATAACACAGAACAGGTCTGTTTTCTTAGATAGTTCATTGAAATAGAAAACTCTGTTAGTATTCAAATGTTGGCATGACTGCTGTGTGCTTGGTTGGGCTTTGTAGCCTTATTGTAATGCTTGCACAGGGCATGAAATTAAAGAGAAATTTTACCTAAAATGAAATCAAACTGTTCACAGTGGTCATTGTCTTCCAAAAAACACTACAGATGTAAATGGCTTTATTCAACTGGTTATTTACCCACATTCCTTAAAATATCACCAGAAGAACATGATGATGACAATTTTCATTTTGAGGTGATATACATTTTTTATTTTTCCTCAGCATTTTTTTAAAAAACTTGATATTATTATTATTATTATTATTATAGAATTTACCAAATATGTTGGTTTAAGAATAAAAATAAAATTTAAAATCATTTTAAAATGAGATCAAATTATGGTTGCCAGTTCCCTGAACTTTCTGTGTGTGAAATATTCACACAAACATATTTTAAAGCTTTACTACAATGCAATGTATCATCAAAAATTCAGCAGAACCTGCATGGACATCTTCATGGATACGCACCACAGGGGTTTAGCTTTACCTTGAAGCCAGCGAGTGCATCATAGCTGAATAATACATTATTCTCAGCATTTCACAGGCCGCTTTTACACTCCAATATGTGTTTTATCATTCCAAATGCGTATATTTAGTCTTCCGTGACTGGTGCCGTTAAATATCAAGGTGGCCATTAAAATGTCTGCGTGGCTACGGAGATAGATGGGCAGCCATGAACGGATGTGAGTTTAAGTGAAGCCTCTTAAGCACAGGAGGAATAAGCACAGTCCTCAAAATTTGTTAATGGTGTTTTGGTTTTCCAGAGCAAATAGATGTTAAAAAAAGCAAGAATGACAGTGTGCAGGTGAGTCAATATCCAAAACGACAGAGGCCGAATGATGGCTGGATGGGGGGCGTTCGGTGCAAGTTGAGTTTGTGATGCTTTGCCCTACAGAAAGCTCATTGTTAAGCTATTCATACCGCTGGCTATGAGACATTATAAATAATGAGCTACATTTGCTTGTGGTGTCTGTGCTGCTGTGATTCTTGTATTGACCTGAGAAGCTTGAAAAATGTGCATAATTGAAGAGACTTTCCAGTCTAATGTGACTAAAGTAAATATCAAAGTTAGCACAACGTTATGGCATCAAACCCATAAGTGCAAGTTCATTTATCAAAACTTAATTAACCAACGCAGGCTGCAGCTGCTTTTTGGGGGGTTGGTTGAAGTGTAAAGCCCTGCATTTGGGTCACAGCCAAACCACAAAACCAACAAAACTGATGGGAACAGCTCCAGCGGAAGAGACAGGACCTGAAACCTTCAGACGACACATGGCTCATATCTCTGCGTCAGAAACCATCTTTCATATCTTTCATAATCTAATTATCCGCTCTAAATGGAATAATGGGTAAATTACCCTGAAAAGGAAGCATATTGAGTCCAGTCCACACCTATGCACTAATGAAGTAATATATGTAACAAAATGTCCTCTATTCATATAGTGTGTAAATGCTGCTTAAATGGTGCATTCAATTGCCATTTCTAAGGTGCAGTTTTTTCAGTTGTTAAATCTCATAAAGGTTAACTAAAAAAAAAGACATCCTAATTATACGTTACATTAATATTACAAATTATACAAAACAGAGTCACACTATTTGAACAGTAATATATGTATCTTTCCTATATATAGAGTGGGTACAGAAAGGATTCAGAACCCCTTAAATTTTTCACTCTTTGTTATATTAAAGCCATTTGCTACAATAATTTAAGTAATTTTTTTCCTCATTAATGTACACACAGCACCCCAAATTGACAGAAAAACACAGAATTGTTGACATTTGTGCAGATTTATTAAAAAGAAAACTGAAATATCACATGGTCCTATGTATTCAGACTAGGGGTGGGCATAGATTAATTTTTTTAATCTAGATTAATCTAGATTAATTTTCAAATTAATCTAGATTAA
>JAUMHR010000064.1:16692991-16705237 GCA_032361145.1 Enteromius fasciolatus
ATCCTGATTTATAATCAAGCCGTTGTCTGATGAAATCAAATACACATAAGATATAGACAATGGCTATGCTGTGATTTGGCTATATTTGCATGTAAAATAGAGTTAGAAGCAATATAATACCTTTTTTAACTGAAAGCCCTGCTCCTCTCTGCCGTTCGCTGAACAGAACAGACACAGAGAGAGGGGTGCGTGCGCTGGGAGAACAAGAGCTTGCACTCGCACGGCACCACCACAGACTCGCTAAGGTTTGCCACAAAAGTCGCTACATTTGTTGCTAGTAGTTTTTTTGGAAAAATGTTGCCAAGGGGGTCTGAAAAGTCACTAAATGTAGCGACAAAGTCGCTAAGTTGGCAACACTGAATGAGCAGGGCAGGGTTACAAATGAGCGGAGAAAATGGGGGAATTGCATGAAAATAAACATAAAAGCACATGGAACTAGAGATGAACAGAGACATGAGCAAGAGAACAACAAACAACACACAAGGACACTCCTAAAATACGTACGATTTAGCAAAAATCTTATAAATTGGATTTGCTGCTCAAGAAACATTTCCAGTCTTTTTCAATGATAAAAACAGATTTGTAACTTCTCATTTTTTATGGAAAACATAATTATTTCAGAATGTTTTTGAGGAACTGACATTTTTGTAGTCTTCTATTTTGCTTGAATTTGAAGCTTACCTCTCTAGGAACTCATTGAATAGCTGAAATTTCATCAATAAATAAAAATAAATGTGAAAAAATGTGAAACATAATGACTGTAACACCACTCCTTAAGCCATTTCTTATTCTCTTTGTATGTGATGAACTTCTTAGTGTCATTGACATGTGGTCAAGTGTCTGATGTATTAAGACCTGTTTTGATCTATTATGCCAAAGTATTCATAGTAAAGATAAAGGACTCAGACAAACCCTAGCAAAGAGATGGAAAACCAGTTCCTCTGTTGTAGTGTTAAACGTTTCAGGGGTGGATTCCTGTATACCACAGAGGACTCTTTGATTCAGCTGAGTCATTGAAGAACTGTTTGTCCAGCCTTTCAAAGCCACACAGCAGTACGAGGCTTACAAATGTCTCATTATATCCCTGTAAAACATGACCGACAGAACTCCTGCAGATAGGAATGGATTGGAGAGATTCACATCTGGTCCCTGAATCCGGTGGGCTTTAACCCCATTGACCTACCCATATAGAGAAAGAAAAAAATGTGAGGAGATGATTCTGTAATGTAAGGGATAGTTCATCCAATTAACTAATCCTGTATATAACTTTATTTCTTTTTAGGCTTCTAAAGGAATCACTCTTTTGTATGGGGTGTTGATTAAAATTACCAATGAAACTGATTTAAAAAAAAAAAAAAAGAAAAGAAAAAGAAAAAAAATATTTATTTTGTGACAGAGTAGTTTTTTTAAATCATTTTTATTTAATTTCTTTTTTTTGTTAAGTGTGTTTTTGTGCTGGTAGTTGGCTCGTTTAGACCTGTGATGAACTGGACTGATCTATTTGCTTTGGGCAAAAGAATAATATTTGCAATTAGTACGCAACACAATATATATATATTAATAACTGCAAGCTATGAATCATTAGTTAAGCATTAGTAAATAGTCAGTTCATCCTTTATAAAGCATTCGTCCAACATGAATAGTCAGTTTAGAATAGTAGGTAGTTTATAAATACAGCTATAAATGCCTTCTTGATTTATAAGCATATCTATTACAAAAGAGATTTAAAGGCTAAGTTATCTTTCTAACATTCCTAAATTAACACATACAACATGGAGAGACACAGAATTCAGACATATTTATTTCAAAATGCAAAAAATGAAACTGTACAACTGCGTCCAATTTTTATTTTTTTTCATTTTCTGTGAAATTGAGGAAGTTTATTTTTTATTATTTTTATCAAGTGTACAGATGAAAAGTATAATTTTTTTGAATCTTGAAAAAAGTATTTCTGTGTTCTGAATCTCTCAGTCTTGTGTTTGTTTAACTTTGCTGTTTGGAAGATAAATGGGCCTTTACATCTCGTTTGTAAATGCTTTACAAGGTAAAAACAGACAGCTGGCAACTAACTACTAAATGTTTTATAACTGCCTGACTTAGTCATGAATTACAGTAGGAACATATGTTAATAAAGAAATGTATAAACACACTGAGCAACTAAATCTAAATAATAAGATTTAATAATGCCTATGAAATAATTTATTAATCATTTACTTATATGCTTTCTAAATGATCTTATGAACCATGACAAATCCTGGTTTGTAAATAATGCAAAATTTAGAAATTAAAAATTTATTGTTAATAAAGTATGAAAATACAATTATTAAACATAGAAATGATCAAAAACAAAAAAAATGTATAGCTGTATTTATAAAATGCTTACTAATGCCTATTAATGTTAGAACAATGCTTTATAAAGGATGAACTGACTATTCACTAATTATTTATTGTATGCAGTTATTATCAAATGTTACCGATGATTTTTAATTTTTTAAAGGAAAGGGAAAGTATGTGACATGTGGCCAGGTATGTTTTCCCATACTAGGAATTTGTGCTCTGCATGTAACACATCCAAGTGCACACACAGAGCAGTGAACACACACCCAGAGCAGCAGGCAGCCATTGCTGCGGCGCCCAGGGAGCAGTTGGGGGAATGGTGCCATGCTCAAGGGTCTCACCTCAGTCGAGGTATTGAAGGTGGAGAGAGTGCTGGGGTTATTCACTAACCCCATCCACAATCCCTGCCAGACCTGGGACTCAAACCCACGACTTTTGGATTACAAGTCCAACTCCCTATCTGTTAGGCCGCGACTGCCCCAAGTCTCTCTTCTCACCAAGCCTGTTTGTTTTATCCAAAATACAGCAAATGACTACGTGAATACAGTATTCTGGAAAAATGTTTTTTTTTCTGTGATCCAATCAAAATTTTTTACCATTATTACTCCAGTCTTCAGTGTCACTTAACCATTCAGAAATCATTATCATATGCTGATTTTCTGTTTTTATTATTATCAAAATGTAATTAGTAATAAGAATACTTTTAGTTAAGTACTTTTTTCAGGATTCTTCTGTATATAGAAAGATCAGCATTACTCTTTTTAGGATAGATATTTATTAAAAAAAAAATAATAACACTTTTATTTAGCAAAGTTGCTTCAAATTTGACGATGAAGACATTTATAAAGTTATAAAACATTATACATTTTTATTTCAGATAAATTCATTATGAACTTCCTATTCATAAAAGAAACTTAAAAACAAAATTCCACTCAGCTGTTTTCAACGTAATAAAAATATTAATGTGGTTAATATGGTGTTTTACATCCCTTTTTTTTTTTTGGAAAACTGGAAAGCAACAGCCCCCATTCACTGCATCAATACAAGAAAAACCAACTAGTACAATTCTTCCCAGTTTCCCATTTTGTGTTGTGCAGACGACAGAAAGTCATTTTGGATTGGAAAAAAAACATGGAAATTATGAGAGAATGTTATTTAGCTGGACTGTAGAGCAACATGCTTCTCTTTTTAGTGGCACAAAAACAAATTTAGAAGGGAAATTCAGAGTTTATTGATCGCTCCAGCCCTCCTATTAAATGCCTTTCAAAAAAAATATGTGCATCTACATTTGTAAATGCACTCTGGAGGTCTCAGGGAATTACATTAATTGTTAATTTATAGTCGTGCTCATGAAATGTTCAATTAAACACGTAATCATGCAATGTTCAACATCCGCGTGGAAGAAATTACTGCGATTCAGATCTAACCCATGCATCGGGGGCTGAAGCTATTTAAATTAGCTTGTATTATGTTTTTCACATTACTAACCGCAGCCGGTGGTTTCTCCAAAGGAACAGGAACCCTGCCTGTAGCTAATTGATTAGGTCAAAGGTCTGAGGGACAGTGGCTATGGGAGGAATGAATTTCCTGTTTCCACATCTATAATTCAGAGCTTTCCTTAGCATGTGTATTGCAGTGAGCTGGAGAAGGAGCACAAGCTGTGCAAAGAACAACTCTGCCAACACTTACCATGTAGCCACGGTAAGATTTTAAGGAAATGATTACTAAAATTTCAATCCTCATGCAGAACTGTTGTATGGCTTCAAAAGTCTTATAGGACATAGGGACCAATTTTTTTTTAATTATTTTATTTATTCATTTCTTTATCTAAAGGTTCAATAAACTATTTTTTTCAGTCTTTTATTTCATGTAATTTTCAACATTTTGAATACTGAAATATTACCCAATGTCATTTCCCATGTATCATTTGCAATTGCAAAATTTTAAACTGTGGTATGTAAATATATGCCATATTAAACAAAATACAATATTACAAATATTAAAATATAAAAAAAAAAATACAAATTGCATTGTTTTTGTTTTCTAACTAAAAATTAAATTAAATTAAATTAAATTAATTAAATTAAAAATGCATGCATGTAAATAAGAATTGAGAGCTACAAAGTAAGTAATTTCTGTAAATAATGATTAAAAGGTCATTTTTGAGAAAATTTATAGAGTTTTACCCTCATGCTAAATTGTCATATGGCTTTCAGAAGTCATGGGGACTGCTTGTATTTATTTATTTATTTATTTATTTCTGGAGTCTACTTTTACTTTCTATGCATGTAAAAGAGCATCATGAACATTCTGCTAAACATCTCTTTTTAAGTTCCGCAGAAGAAAGTCAGTCATGCATGTTTGGGACAGCATGAGGTGTAATGAACATCAGAAGTGACAGATGTTCCTGAAGCAGTCGACCTCAGCGTCAGCAGTACAGGAAGGCCACACATGTGCAATCTAAGGTTCTCAATCTAAACGTCCATATGTCCCTCAGGTTGAGCGTTTGGCCGGGGGAGAGTGACCTGCACAGGACCCATGTGTCCCTGAGGGGTCATTCGCTCTCCAGAAAGCAACCAGTCCCTACAGCCTCAATCAGGAGAACCTGCAGCTGCTTGTAAAGCACAGGGAGTATTTCATATCTTCTCTCAAGGGAGAGAAGGAGTCGCTCACAAAGTGACGGAAATGTCAGTGTCATTGGGGTCGCAGTAAAAAGCAGCATTTCCAACAGCCCTGAGCAACAAAACCCACAAAGTGTCCAAGAACTTCTGTCGAATTAAACAGAATCATCTGTCACTTAAGCTGCATTATCCAGTGTCACACTAAACAGGTTTATGTGAAATAAACGCTGCATGTTTCTGGAGGTATTTGCCTGTTTGCGCATGTGCGGGTCTCTCTGTGACCAAAGACAGCAGCTTTAATCCTGACTACTGCTCGAATCCGGAGAGAGCCGAGATGATCCCTAGTTGATTTTTGAAGACACTTTGAATGAACGTGCAGGGAGAATGGAGAAGTGTACATCTAAATTAAATCTGAAATGTGTAATCTGAACACAGATGCCCTGCTGTGCCAGACTGAGTCAGGCTTGGCAGATCTAACGTACAGGAATGCTTCAAAGAGGAGATTTTGTTTTAGTGGGAGAATCAAAGGTTACGGCTTTCACAATTACTTTCAGCATTTCACTCTTCTGATGTGAAATATATATGAGGAATTTAGGTGTTGGGAAAATCCCTCTGAATAAATTCCTACTAGTAGATCCTGCATTTAATTAAGTGCAATGTTTTTATAAACTTTTTTTTGCAAACAGATTTGAATCTGTTCCGGTAAGATTTATTGAAATTAAACTGAAATCCTGATATGATTTAGTGCAATTTAATGAAGTAAATATATGCAATCTTACACTTGAGCAGCTCATGGCCTGTTAGTGTTTTCAGCATCCCAAAGCAGTTGATAGCGGCTCAAATGCTGCTAGTCACAAACTCATCTCTGCTTCGTAAAGGCTACCTGCAGTTTCCTGTCAAAAGTCTATTGTTTGAACATTTAAAAATGAAGTAATGCATTAGTAATATCATTTTACAGCTGTAAAACATTACTGCATTATTTCTAATGGTTCAGTTTAGTAAAATATATCACAATTTATTATATTTAATTACATTCTTTATTTAATATTAAATAATAAGTATTTATTTCTTTTATTTATTCATTTATGCAATTATGCATGCATAATAATAGTCATAAAAACACAACTTGCATTTCTTAAAATCATATTTTAAATTGCAGTGACTATTTCTATATAAAAAAATGTCTCTCTTCCTCCCTCTCTCCATCCCTTCAAGCATAGAGCCCAAAGGATTGAGGGTCAATAGTGTGATTACAGATATAATTTAATGTAGATACTTCAAATTTAAGTGCAATGACACAAGACGTATGTAGACACAAAGATTGATCAAAAGCTTATTGTTCAGTGGGATACAGATGTCTGAGACCACAGTGGACATCTTAAAATCTTATTTAAACTGGAAACCAAAATGGGATGGGGAGTGTAGTGTGTAGGGGTAGTGTTAACTGTTACAACCCATCAAAAGACTTTCTTGACAGTTGTTTACACTGTAATTTGTAGCTGATTAAGTGAGAAAAGTTTGGGATAAACAGCATAGGGGGGGAAATTCTATTAATAAAATTAATGTTCAAAGTTACAAGCATTGATGTTAAATCCAGCTTATTTGAATTGCTGCATAGACTTGATAAACACTGGATGTCTTTGTATAATTTAGAGTACGCTGGACATTACAGAATGTAATTTTCCATAAAATAGGAAACGTTATTTACGTCCCATTTAATTCAATCAACATGACCCGCAGGAAAGTGATCTTGATTATTAAAACATGAATATATGAATACAATTTTAAACCATGATTCTTTTTTTTCAAAGGTCACTCTGCATAATTGTTGGCTTGATTGCATGTGATTGTTTTTAAGCAAAGAAACGAAGACAATTGAAACGTCACTTAGAGCCTGCATGAGAATGAAACGCTCTGACAGTTCTCTCGTGTGTGTGTTTAAAACAGAAAACATGTATGACAGGCCTTTATTGCAGACCAAATCAAAGCCTCGAGTGACTGGTAATTGAATGCATAAATCTATAGGTTTGCAGCATTGTATCAAACGTCTCATTTGTTTAACAATCCTGAAGGATTCGCTGCAGCGAGAGAAAACTTCCTTCAGATTTGTCAGTAAAACAGACGGCTTGTGAAAGCTGATCTGCTTTGTGGCGTGTTTGGATGTGTGATCAATTGAAATTGAAGGAGAAGAGTGGAAAAATGCAATGATGTGGTAAGTATCTCTGCAGGGCAGAGCTGATCTGCAGAAACACACCCAACCCTCAATGCTAATCAGGTATCGCTTTCTCCTCCTAATAAATACAAGTGGAGTCTCGCTATTGAGTTTAAGAACACCTCGAGGGGATCTCGAAACTCCCTAAGGTATGTCCATTAGCGGGAAATGAAGGAGAATGTCCCATAAGGATGACAAAAAGGTTGTACAAGTGGAGTTGGGACAGGAGAAGTCTTGTGGGTCGCTCACATGAAGAATAACATTAATAATATTCCTGCTTGTATGCAAACAACTGTCAAACAATCTGACTGACAGAGCTAGGTAGGGATTACATATGCATTATGTAGATAAAAAAAAAATGAAGTACTTTTAATTTGATTATATTACATTTTAAAACACTCCTAATCAGACTAGGGTAACACATTAGAATAGGTAATGCTTATTATATTTATGCATTATGCCTATTTATTAGTGCTACATGCAATACATGCATATTAATGCCTTATTCTACAAGATCATGTTTTACTTCCCTAATCCTACCCAATACCTGAAATTAACAACTACCTTACTAAGTATTAATAAGCAGCAAATTAAGAATTTATTGAGGAAAATGTCGTAGTTAATAGTTATCAAGTGTTTTAAATTTTATTATTAATTTTAAGATTATTTTATTTTAAAGCTTTAGTGCAATTAGTTACTGTAATTTAATTACTTTTCCCTAAAAGTAGAGTAATTTTTTCAGTAATTAAATTACAGATACGTCTTATGTAATTAAACATTTATATACACATTACAATAGTGGATTTAACATCAAAATTGAAAATCTAACCTTAAAACGCATGCTTTTTATGTACTCTTCTCACTTTAAATACCTTGGTGAGTTAATAAGACTATCGGTAACACTTTAGTGTCTAATTCTCAATATTAACGTAGCATGATTATTACATGGGGGTATATGCTGTTTAGTTTATTATTACATAAAAAGCACATATTAATGTCTCATTAAGACTTAATTTCTTATTCACATGTAATGTGGGGTTTTCACTGCAACTGAATTACATTTAATTAATTAACTTTCATTTTATGGAAGTAAAAAGCACTTAATTTCCAAGAATGTGCTTTAAAAAGCACCTCAGTGAATTAATTGAAACTGCAGTTCAGTATACTGTGGACAATTCAATTCAAATTCCCACTCATAAACGAATTTTGTCCAACCTGAGGCCGACGTGGACACACGTTCTTTACTCTGCAATCAATATCAGGTCCAAACAGTACTCACAGTTATTGACTGCAGCAGCAACTCTTAAAACACAGCTCTGGCTTTGTCCATAAACGGCTACCACATCAATCAATACCCAACATTAACCAGAGCAACACATGCTTTACAGAGGAAGGCAGCTATAATGAATGTGCCTTTAGGATGATGAAGCTTCTAAATATATCTCAAACCTTTTCATTTATTAAAAAAAGAATTATCGGGTGTGCTGTTCATTTAGCTTTATCCACGGGATGTCACTGAGCACAATGCATCCTTAATTAAGGTGACTTTACAGGAAAGTGTCAGCACATTTGGTTGAAGTAAGCTCAGATCATATAATAGTAATTAATCAGTGGAAACTAAGCACAGCATTCAAAGATATCCATTTAAAAGAGAAATGCTGCTTTTTGTGTTATTGTGTGGCTGGACTTTAATCTCCAGCCTGTTTCCGAAGAGCACATTTCCCTTAATGAGATCAAACTGGTTCAGATATACATTATATATATATATATACTGTGTTCAAAGCGTGACTTGCCATATAGACTAGAAGCCAGATTTACTAAAACAGGGCAAATTAGCATAAGAGCAAAACCTCAAAAAAGGGCTGATAGGAGTGGAAATTTCATTTTATGCACACATTAAAGAACACAAATGCAGCCGGATCATTTCCAGAACGACCAGTGCAATCTACAGAAAGCAGCATGACATTTGTAAATTTTAATATATACTTCTGCCATAAATGTTGCATCTCAAAGAGAAACTCCTACAAATGTATATGCAATAAGGTCAGCCGTGAAAATGATGGTGTCCATGCCTTTTCAGTGCTAATTGTTCACTAATAAAAAAAATAGCAAGTGGGTTATGTGCTATTGTTTTATATTGATGTCTTCATGAAACCTCTTTGGACTCGTTTTAAAAACGGCTTGTTTCAATGACTCGACTTTTTTTTTTGAGAGACAATGAATTTATACACGGTGCACTTTCAGATTTAAAACTTTGCAGGGTGTTTTCATTCACTTAGACCTGTGTTACACACTGCATGAAAGCTCGTTTTCAAAAATCCATAATAGCGGCTCTTAAAAGGAATATATATCCCAAAAAAAATGTTATTTAAAAGAAAGGTTCATTGCATTCAATCACCTTCTCCACCAATGGATACTCTGTACTCAATGGGGGCTGTCAGAATGAGAGTCCAAACATCTGATAAAATAATCCACACCACTCCAGTCCATCAGTTAATGTCTTTTGAAGCCAAAAGCTGTGAGTTTGTAATAATGCCTCCTTTAGTAAAAATGGACCATTCTCTGTTGTCTCTTCATCAAAATCCAGCCACATATTTGTCGAGAGCTTTTTTGACTTGTAAACACTGCTTGATCTGTGCAGATTTCTCTCCTTCAGACCAGACCACTTTTTCACTGGAGGAAGTAATATTATGGACTTATAGACGTTTTTTTGGAAACTACTCCTTCAATCTTAAAAAGTTACTAACACCAGCTCATTGTTTGTCAGTCAAGAGTGACATCTACTGAACCAACGGTTCATTCATGTTTTCTGAACAGAGAGTCAGAATCACAGAATTGTGTTGGAGCTCCTTGTTAATTCTGCGGTGGGTCAAACATTTCTGAAATAATTGCTTCATGAATGACCTTTTGTGCAACATAAAACCCAGTAAATGCCTCGCCCGAGGACAAGAAGGGAGTTATATCTTATCTCTGTGGAATATCTCACAGACCTACTACATAGACTCCCAGAATCAGTTAAACATAATTGTTCAGTGTTCCTCCTTTTGCAACGGCCGACTTCAAAATGCCAAGCAGGGGAAAAAAGATTAGCTTCATTTAACAAGGAACCTGTTGTAATGAATTAGAAACCCAGATAGGACCAGTGAATGACCAGGGCCTTTTCACACTTCACGAGTCTCGTTGGGACAGCTATGTGTGGATGAAATCATCTGTACAGGCACACTCCAGTTCTTCTGGAAAAACACAGCTTTATTTTGATTGTCTGGAATTCAAAATTGGATAGGGTTGGACAACTTCTGCAAATGTCAACATATTGCAAAGGTCTCAAGCCACTGTTGAGAGAACAGAATAATAAATGAGAGGAAAAGCAACAATCCATTAACTGTGCTAAAAAAAACACGCTGTGTACCAAAATGCTGCAAATGTAACACAATTGCCTCCTAACCTTCATCGGTCTCTATTCAGACGTAAAGAACAAGAGAACAGTGTGATGCCTATATCCATTAGAGTCTGAATTTGCTTGAATTAATAAAACATTTTGCTCTAAAAAAAGAGTTGCACCTTCTGTGAACCGTGAAAGCACTTGCGATCTCCCAGCTGGGCCTTTTTTGACAAACGTCTGCCATTGTAAGAACATTTCAGGAATGGTTTTTGAACCTTCAAGAAAATTAAGCCATTCAGAACGAACGTGAAACAGTGTCTCAATCGTGAGATGTTCATGGCCCGATTCTGTGGCGCTAGACTCTGTGTTTATGTCAGCGGAGTCTGGGTAGTTGTGCAAATGAGCTTTCCATCAGCTCCACGGGACAGGAGTAGTCAGTCACTCTGGTTTACAATCTCCCTCCTGGGTGCTCATGGCTTTCACAGCGCTAACAGATTTGGACAGCTCGCTGCTGATGGTTTCCATGTGCTTCATACTTCATCTTGAGAAACGGTTCAGAGCAAAGCAGCTTGCTAATTAGTTTTTCATTGTGCAGCGTCTGCATAAACATACATATGTACATATGTAAAAAGGCAACTATAGTAATGGTAAGTAATCTCATCTAGTGATGGCACACAGAGGTTAAAGACACAAATGTCTTAAAGCAAGAACTATTAATGCTACTCAAAGGCTAATGTTTTCAGAGCTCACAAATGCTGTTTGTTTATTTACTGTATCTGTCTGCCTGTCTATCTATCTATCCACACACACACACACACACACACACACAGACATATATGTGACCCTGGACAACAAAACCAGTCGTAAGTGTTAATTTTCCGAAATCAAGATTTATACATGATCTGAAAGCTGATAAATAAGATAAATAAGCTTCCAATTGATGTATGATTTAAATGGATAGGGCAATATTTGACCGAGATACAACTATATGAAAATCTGGAATCTGAGGGTACAGAAAAATCTAAATGCAGAGAAATTCACCTTTAAAGTTGTCCAAATTAAGATCTTGTCAATGCGCATTATAATCAAAAATTAAGTTTTAAATATTACAATTAAATAATTAAATAATTAAATAAAAAATTATTTATTTTATTAGTTTTAGTTTCTTAGTCTGCTGCATAATAAATATTTTCCTGTTTTTATTGTTTTTGCGTTGTTTTTTTAAAATCAAAACACATTTACGTTAGATGCAATGCAGTTTGACAGAATTCATGCTTTATGCTTAAATTCAAAGGGAAACAAGCGTTCGGATGGTTGTTTTTGTTTTTCAAAAAGTAGATTTTTCAATATACACTACCTTTCAAAATGTTCAGGTCAGTTCTTTTTTTTCTTTTCTTTATTAAAAAATTATAGTTTTTTAAAGTGGTAAAAAGTTAAAAAATTGGTAGTAAACGGTTATATTTCTATTTAACATTTCACTAAATAGTAAGCATGCAGCATAAACGTGTCCAATATTTTCCATGTTTCCACATAATAAAACAGCATATTAGGATGATTTCTGAAAGACTGGAGTAACGATGCTGAAAATGCAACTTAAATTGTAATAATATTTCACAATATTACTGCGATTTCTGTAGTTCTGATTAAATAAATGCAGCTTTTGTATGGCAGCGTATCCATAAATATAAAAATTT
>JAUMHR010000064.1:16846394-16857115 GCA_032361145.1 Enteromius fasciolatus
CTTACCTCTTTAACAGATGCTGTTCTTGTGGAGTTCCCAAACACAAGCGTATCTGATGTGCGAGCTGCCATAAGACGCAAGTGCAACAATGAGCAGTTCAGCAAGAAAAATTGAAGTTTATTTGTTGTTCCACATTGTTGGTTTCTTTCAGCGTTATTTTTATATAAAAACATGGTGCATTTTGTTTTGTTTGGCAATGCTATGCCGTGAAATTTTAATAAATGCTGTTTGAGTTGTTCATTATGTGCATCTGAAGTTATGTATTTATTGTAATGACCCTGATAACAAGTCCATTCAGCATTGGGGGTTAGCATATTTTTACTTAAAAATAATATATTAATGGTTTATTGCTTGTGTGTTTTGAATACACTCTTAATTAATTCATAATGTTCTTTTAATACAAAAAAATACACTTTAATAGCACTAATCAAGTATGCAATTATCTTACAAAGGCATATATTTAAAGTGTACTAAGTATACTTAAAGTTGTCTCAATTTAGCACATAAAAGTACACTAAATACACTTAAAGTTATGCTTTACTACAACTTAATTACAATTAAAATATATTTAGCACAAAATTAGTATGTCAAAAATAGCACACTTCAAATTAACTAATCATTAGTACACTTAAGGTATACTGGCAATTAGTATGGCTGCAAGTATACTTAGTACATTTTTTTTTCACTAGGGCACACTTAACAAAGTAACATATTTGCATACTCATAAAACAATTAGCAACATTTAAAATGGCACAATAGGGGCACTTTAAAACATGACATGTAATTAAAATTGTAAAACATCACTGTAAAAAAATACATGTGACCTAATTAGTGTTATTAGGTTATAATTAAGTAATAGTAAAATATCAGGGATCAAAGATCATTGCAGCTTCTATAGGCACTGACCCAGTCGAAGGCGCATGAGTTGTTGTCCTCTCTTTGGGACGGTAAATGCTCACACAGTCCTGGACAGCTGCGGACGATGAGAAACGCCAGACACATTAGCAGTGACAGCAAATAATAGGGACGATAGAACCATTTATAAACCTTTGGAAGATAGTATAAAGTGGAAACCAGCCCTCTAATTAAACTCATAACAGACTAATTCCCACGTGGTGAAGAAGAGTGAGGTGAGAGTAGAAATAGACCATAGAGACAGCTGAGAGGTAATACGAATCTTCAGTGCGGAAAAACGCGTTGCAAGTATACGGTTTGAAACTGCTCGGCTGCTCGCTTTCCGTAGCGTGACGCGCTTGCTGTTGGCGGGGAATTTTGTAAACATCAACAGAAACATGGAGGAGTCAGAGAACAGCGTCAAGCCTGCTTCAGTTAAAAGTAGTGTGGATAAAGTGGACGAGGATTCATCTTGTCGGAATGAGTCGGTTAAGTCATCGCAATCTAAACCGAGACTCAAGCTCTTTAGTAAAGTGATGGAGAAGAGTCTGCAGTGGCTGCTGGACAACGCCAGGTATCAAATACAGCTTTTCCTTTCCTTTGCTTCGAAACTGATATTTCTGTTTTCTCTTACTAAGTTAGTTCCACTCTTTGTGTCAGTTTTGACAGGTTTTCCCACTATTTCCAGCCTTTGTCAAAGCAGAACCCTCAGCTGACTGAAGCCATGCACAAACAGTTCATCAGCCAGCTGCAGAATTTAGTACAGGTAACGTTAACGTTCAAATACGAGGCTGGCGAGAACACACACACACACCTCCGTGAAGTTGGCACCCCATAAAAAGAAATATGTCCAAAACTATGCCAATCGTTTGTGCTGATTTGTGCCGCAAAAACGATCGTTCGTGCTGGTTTGGTGTTTAAGATATTTAACATTTATTTTTTTGACCGCGTGACGTCACTTTCCACCCCATGTTGCCCAAATCGCTCAAAAGCAAGAGGTCCTCACTGCAGCCTGTAGCGCGATGACGTAGCTGGACCAGGTCCATTATGTACTGGACGTTGTTAGGCGCGTGCGCGGTGGTTTGTTTTGGCGACGTCATAGACACATGCGCAGTAGCGATCTCTGAATATAATACACATGCGCTGGTTAAAGGGACACGCATGCTCAATATTGTATTGTGATGACATTCTAACCTGTGAACTAGTGATAAGTATTAATAAGTAATTACTGATGAATAATACACAAACGTGATGCTTAAGATGTGATGCTCTCTACACACATGCAAAATGGTAAAATTTTTTAAAGTTTTAAATTGCATAACTTTACAGCTTTTCAAATTGAATTTAATGTATTAAAAGCATAATATCATTGTCAAGTATTATTTTAGTGAGTGTATATACAACATATTAAAATGAAGCCATTTTATTCAGGTCATATTTATTGATAAGTGAAAGCAAAAATGAGTCAAGTAATTGTCTATGTCATTTTAATCCTAAACTTACAATACAATAAGGTATGTAAACAACTGGAAATACCAGTACACATTTAAGCGGAAATGCAAAAATAACTAGCCGTGCCTAGTCGTACCACGCAGTTGAAAAGCGCCATAACTTACTGTCAAGCCAGGCAAAATTACTACCGCGAATGGGCGTAACAACGTCCAGTACGTATTGGACCTACGTCATCGCGCTTACAGGCTGCAGTGAGGACTGACTCCTCAGGCACAGTTCTTTTGCTCGATTTGTTCCCGTTTGTGCCGTTAAAACAAACACTCTATCTGTTTTCCTTCCCTAGATATAACCAAAACATTTTCGGAGCCGTGACGTTCCTCTCCACCCCAGTTCGTCTAAATCACACAAAAAAGAATGGTGTCATTCGTTTGTGCTCGATTTGTGCCGTTGAAATGAAAGTCAAATATATTTTCACTTCTTAAAAATAACAGAAACAATTCCAATATTTTTATATATATAATATATAATATTAGAGCTTGACATTAACACCCGCCTAATGCGGGTGGATTGCCGATGTGGCGGGTCACTCCCACTAGCCACTGTGGCGGGTTGAATTATACAGTAGAACTCGACATTTATGCTTGTCTGATGCGGCAAGTAAATCAAGTAAATCTTACTTGCTCGACCGTACAACTTCTCTGAATTAAACATCTTACCGAAATTTCTGTAAGAATGGTTCTGATTTTATTCATTCAGTGCCTGTAATAAGATAACATGTAACAAACGCAGCATACCAGTAAACCATACATACATGCATATCTGTGGTGGAGTACGAGCATGTATCAAAGTGCAAAAGTCACGTTTTGTTTATAGATGCTACATTCACGTTTAATTGTGATTAACACTTGAAATGCATTAAAATGTCAAAGGCTCATATCAGTTGTCTAAATATGTAGATATTTTATTTGAATTTGTATAATAAAATGGAAAGTTGCATTCCTGATAAATCAACTCCTGATAAAAATAAAATGTTGGCACATTTATATGGATGTATAGGCAAAAGCTTCTTGCATTCTCATTACTGTAATGCAAAAAAAAAAAGTGTAGCCTAATATAAATGGTAAAGTTTACGTTTATATGTAGTCCTCATGGTATTACATTTTACATTTTTGCATTTTCCTGATGCTTAATTTTGCTGCATTTAGGGTTTACTTCATCGGTTCATGCATTTTCTGGGAATCAAACCCATCACATTGATATTTCTGGCACAATGTTTGAGAGACCGGAATCAAGCCAATTATTCTTCTGTTGAATTTTGAAAATAATTTGGCACAGTGTTAAATGTCATCTCACAGATTACATGTGGGTAATTTGATGGATTGATCTGTGTAACATTAAACAGCAGTGTACATAATCAAAATATTGCTTTATGGTAGCCTTTTGCATTTGTGCTTTTAGTAGTGTAGTCAGTGTTTGATATGTTTTGTGCTGTTACGTGTGTGTTTAGAAAGAAATAGCCACTGTGATTGAGGAGGGCGACCTGCAGGTGAAGTTTAAAGAGCTGGACAGACTGGAGGAGCTTGCTAAAGACACACCACAAGCTGCATGGTGAGTTTACTGAAGGGAAAATAACAGACCAAAATATTTTTAGTCTATGCCACAAGGCAGGTATTCTACTTTGAAATATGCCTTTGTGTCGGTAAGTCTGTTTTGCTTTGGTCTGTGTGACTCCGCCCTCTGCCAGTTAAACCAGTTGTTTTTCAATTGGTTTGCCAGTTGGTGGAAAACTCATAAGCTGTGGCATTGCAGCCATTGGAAGCTAGCAAACTTGTTTTTGTTGATTAAATAACTCAAAATACAGATAACTAACACAATAAAAACATTGTTTGTGAAAATGAATAAAAAAATTGAGTTAACAGTTGTGCAAATTAAACTTTTAATTTAGAATTTTAACTGCAGTGCCTATTTTAAATTGCAGACAATCTCTAAACACTTACATAACTAAAGATATTTTTAGTTTTGTATATTGTATTGTATCGCTGAGGCTATGTTTTATATCGCAGGCGTCCGAGTGGCATTCCAGAGCTGGATGTGTGCAGTGGTTTAGTGACGTATTATAAGAAGCAGGAGGAGTACATGCAGATACAGCTGAAGAAGCTCCAGAAGGAGAACGCAGGTCTTGCTCAGAAGGTACAGGAAGAGAGAGAAAACATCTCACACACAGAGCAGCGCATTGCCGCAGGAGTGAAAGAGTGGAGGGTAAGAGGAAAAAACAATCTCATACACTCACATTTTCATTGTCATGTGTGACCCTGAACCACAAAACCAAAACCAAAAAAATATAATTAAAGTAAAAAATAATTAAAATAAATTCCAGAGGATTAATCAAAATGAATGCTGGTTTGGTAAAGTGATCAGCGTACAACATTATAAACTTGCTCAGGTGCAAGCGATCTATTTCTATGTTAAACACTATGTTAATTGCCCCATCTGACAGTAGTAGTGGTGTTGATTAATTTAGAATAAAAGGAGCTGTTTCTTGAAGAATCCACAGTTAATAGTGCATAATAGTCACGATACTGTAACTTCTAACTTTGATATGATGCCTTCGATATTTCATACAATTTTCGATTCCACTGAGAAAAAAAACTAACTTTTTTAAAAAAAACAAGTCTAGAACATGATGATGAGGTATATTTTACATGAACAAAAATGTCTTAAGGTAGTGCCCGTGTTGAAAAGCCTCTTGCAGACTGCTAAATGCGCATCAAATAAACGACAATTGCACACAGATAAGATTTTTTTTATCATCTGAGGAGAATAAGTCGAGCTGACTGACAAGAAGAGTGATTTGAGACAGACAAGAGGATGACGGAAAATGAAATGCAAAAGCACCTGTTAAAATATTTTGGATTTTCTTTTCTTCTGCCATCAATCTAAGCCAGTGGTTTTCAAACCTGTCCTAAAAGCCCTGCACATTTTGTATGTCTCCCATGTCAGACACACCCAATTCAGGTCTTGCAGTCTCTACTAACGAGCTGATGAGTTGAATCTATGGGCGATATATGACTTGAATATATGGGTGATATACGACCATGTCGATCTACACACGAAGAAACTGGGCCCGCGAGCTCATTTCAAACCCTAGCGTTTGCATGATATGTCATCTGCGCGTAATTCAAGCATTCGTGTGCTCCATCTTTCCTGCGCTTGATTTTCTTTTACCTGCTCGTGCGAACACTTAATTTTGTCAGTCGTGGGGCGGTGCTTGCTTTTTGTTTTGGATGTGGGTGCATAAGCAAGCTGTTTCTCAAAAGTTTTCTCCTCAGTCATTGTCATTCATTTAGCATGACTTTATAGTAGTGATGTGAAATGTCCTAAGGAAATCAGACACACATAATGTATATAAAATCATGAACATACCTGAGGTATGTTGGCAGAGCACTTAGAGTTGTATGGGGTCCCATCCCGAGCTTCTGGTTGCAGACAACACCTAGTGACGGTGAAATTTAATTGTTACTGATTAACTAATTATTACATAACACAATTTAAAAATTATATTACATACTGGGTAGTTAACACGTATTCCCTAGTAGCTAATAGTAGTGACTTGAGGGTTAATAAAGAACAACCTATTAGTTCCACAGTAACTTCTGATTAGTTATGCAGTAAGTAAGATACAGTATTCTAAAGAGATACCAAAAATTCTATTGCAATATATATATATATATATTGATATCAAATTATTGTCCAGCCCTAGTAGTGCATATGAATGAATTTCACTAAGGTTGATGAATGTTTTTTATTTCACTAGTGTGTGTAAAAGTATTTCAGGAATGCTTCAGTTATTTTTGTAATTTTACGTAAATGTGTACATAATTGAATGTCATCACGCCTTTGGAGTGAATGTTTAGCTAGTATCGTACTATGGATACTTTGGGAAATTAGTATTGGTACCGTTCAGATATTTCAGTATCGATATTTATCGAAATATCAATATAACTACTAGTGCATGGTACCGCAAAGAATTCACCATGGTTGGGAAAGTGACCAAAAGACCTTTGGAATAAAGTTGTAGAAAGGCACACATTAAGAGAAGGCTACAAAACATTTCAAAGGCTTTAGCTAGCCTTCGGAGTACTATTCAGAGCATTATTATCAGGCCGTTCATCCAAATTAAATGACAGAGCCAGGAGGACATTGGTAAAAGAAGCTACCAGAAGGCCAAAGGCAACTTTGAAGGACTTGCAAGATTTTATGGCTGGGTCTGGTCAGTCTGTGCATGTATGGCTGGGTTGTACGAAAGAAGCCTTTCCTAAAAAAGTGTCACACCCAGTGTCTCGCTTGCACTATGCAAAAACTCATTTGGAAAAGTCTGATACCCTCTTGCAAATGTTGCTATGGTCTGATGAGACCAAAATTGACATTTTTGGACTGAACTCCAAGCGGTATGTTTGGTGAAAAGCACACAAGCAAGCACACCACCCAAAGCAAACCATACCTGCTGTGAAGCATGGTGGTTGCAACATTATGTTGTGGGGGTGTTTCTCTTCAACTGGAACTGGGCGATTGGTCAGGATTGAAGGGAAAATGGATGCTACCAAGTACATCAGAATTCTTGAGGAAAACCTACGTCCATCTGCTAGACAACTGAAGATGGGCAGGTCATTCACAGACTGTAATTGAAGTAAAAGGTGGCTCAACTAAGTATTAAGTCAAGGGACTGATGACTTTTCCAACCCAGTTATTATAGTTTTTTGTTTATTATTCATTTGAAGAACTGGGGCCTATTTCAGAAAGGAGGTTCAAACAACTCAGAGTTTAAACTTGAACTCTGAGTTGCCCAACCCAGAGATTAAAAACTAAGAACAGCTGATCTGAGTAAGATCAATCAACTCTGAGTAGACCAACTCAGAGTTAAGCGTGTCTTAAAAGCCATTATCAATGGAGCACAGATATTACGAGTCACCATGGCAACATCTGAAAAAAAGAGACTTTTTACAATCTAGTTACAGTACATGTCCCTGTTGAAGGTCATTGAGATGATTATTTGAAGCTAATAGTAATATTATTTTTTGCAGTAATATCAAAGGTAAAACTTAAAACTATGTTACTGAATCTAATTGAAATTGTCATGTAGGTGCAATCCTGCAGGTATTAAAAGAACATGTCAGCGGCTGAAAATGAAATGTAAAAATATAATTCAATCAGGTAAGGTTTCAGCATGTCAAGGTTTTTTTTTTTTTTTTTATACATACAGTGCATACAGTGTTCTTACTTACTCTGCATCCCTGATATAGAAAGCTTCCTTTAGCAAAGAATTGTAAAAGCACGGCCACGATTGGCCATGTTAGTGATCTAAGAACGAATTAGATTATGGATATACGTAACTTAATTGATAGCAACGAAAAACTGTAACGCTCAAACAAATATGTAACTTTATGGGGTGTAACGGTGGTTGCCCAAAACAATAATTTTACTTGTTATTTAAGCAAAAAAAAAACATTACAGTGGACACAGGAAGCGAACCCGGGTCGCCCGCGTGCTGACACTGTAATCAAACCACTAGACTACGATTCAATATACAAACCAGTACCCAAACTTTACTTGACTTAAAGATGAAACTTGAGCCCAAAAAAAGAAAAAAAAAACATACAATTGGTTACAAATGTTCGGGCGCTAGACAAGTATCTACTTGTCACAAATTTGAGAATTATCCCGGATAGCTCAAACACACAATACCACCGTTACAAGGGAAAAGACAAAAAGATCCATTCTGGGTCTCAAAATCCTTGCCCGACGTAAATGTAGCGTAAAACTCTTCAAATTAATACAGCCTCTTCATCTATGAGATCCTGCAAAAAAGGACAAGCCATTCTCTTTACTTTCTTGTCTGTTTGTGTCCGAAATGTGGAAATTGAATGACTAAAGCTACGGCGAGAAATACCACTTCATCTTTAAAAAAGGGGAGGAGACCGACAGAAACTCAGAGTTTAGAGAATAAAACATGCTCCCGACCAGGTAAGGTTCAGAGAGTAAGTTACCTTAACTGACTCTGAGTAATAGTTACCTCTGTTTCAGAAACAGGCTTGAGTTACCCTGCTTTCTCGGGTTTGACAAACCTGCCTTTTTTAAACAGAATACCCAGAGTTTTCCTTATTTCAGGGTTAACAAACTCCGAGTTTTCACTTAACCTCCTTTCTGAAATAGGCTCCTGTTTTGTTATTTTCTTTCATTGGTTTGCTGATGTAAGACCAAATTTGTAAGTAAACCTGGAATAGTTATTTGGAATGGGGTTTGATTTCAGGCTGTATGACAAAAAAAATTACTATTTCAAAGGATGATTTTCTATAGGCACTGTATACCTGTACTACTGAGAACTGCTTTTGTGCTCCAGGCTCACGTTTGTTGCCATAAGTTCAGCTTTGTCTCTTCTTCTCCATCTGCAGGCATCACTTGATGATCTAGAAGCTTTTGTCTCGACTCCTTCCCCATCTGAACACTTTGGGTCTCTCTAACATCCACGGTCAATTTTTGGATATTGTGTAACTTGAATATAATTCTGTTGTGCATCTACAAAGTTTATTTTGTGTTATGTCATTAATACGCTATTCATTAAACAGCGCTTGCATTTTTTTTAACAGTGTTGTTTCATTGTCTGTGTATAAAGAAAAAAACAGCTAGGAAAATAATCACAATGAAATCAAGATTCTTATACTCTGCTCAAAAAAAACCAAGTAGGGATAACTGCAGACCGGAGCAATGGGCATGTCTAAAGGTAGGGGCGTGGCTAAAGGTTGGGGCGTGGCAAAAGGTCTTTATATTTGGTTGCACAAGTTGCCCGTTTTATACAAAGGCTAATATTTAACGCCATTGTTCTAATGCGTTTAAGTAATGCAGCCAACATAGTCCTTTATATTAAATAGCACCACAAGCTGTTCATAAAATTATTCATGTAATTTTAATATTTTTGGAATACTATTATCTTTTATGTATTGGTTAAACAAGACAAAGTTTTTTTTCTGTAGTTTTACTATAAATGCATGGAAACTAAAAACACATTGACTAATAAGGACAAATATGGTTCATAAAACACCACAATAATGAGTACAGTAACCTTTCACGAGTTTGCGCTTACTCATTAGTAAAGAATAAAGCAAATTTAGCGTGAATGAATACAGCAAATTTGGCGTGCTGACCGGGGAGCGAGTCGGGAGAATCGGCAGATTCCGAACCGTAGCGGCTTGAACCCTAAGCGGGGTTTAGTGGTTCGAGTCCGGCTCGATCTCTGCATGCCCCCCGGAGAAAGGTGTGGACTTAGGAGGAGAAGGGGAGGTGGAGGATGCATGAAAGCGAGATGCGAATGAAAGGAAAACTGGTTTATTTATAGTAAGAAGGGAGATGGTGATTGGCGATTGCTAACGAGGTGATTGGTTAGGTAATGCGGAGCCGGCTGTGATTAATTCGTGCCACGCTTCTCCTGAAACTATGTTATTATCAAAACATTCACTTAAAGTGGCACTAATTTAGTAAACCGACACAATTGTAGCCAATAAAACACTTATTTACAAATGCAGAAGCAGAGCTGCTCCGTTTAAGAGCTATTCTTCACAAAAAAAAAAGATATAAAAGATAATTTATTTTTATTTATTTTTTATTTTAATAATTAATAACCCCTCCACCCAACCCGCTCATTTATTCATGCTGTAGTAACAGTCCATAGAACAGACTCCTTCAAACTCTGTCAGAATAAAATGCTGTGAACACTCCTTTCCGTCCGATGCCACAGTATCCAACTGTGTTTTTGTACATGCATCCACACCCATCACACCTGAGGCCTATTTCAAAAAGAAGGTTCAAACAACTCAGAGTTTAAACTTGATCTCTGAGTTGATCAACCCAGAGATTAAAAACTCGAAGAGTTTTCGGTTTCAGAACAGGTTATCTGAGTAAGGTCAATCAACTCTGAGTAGACTAACTCAAAGAGTTAAGCATGTACACCGCGACTCTAAAAAGCCATTATCAATGGAGCGCAGATATTACGAGTCACCATTGGCAACATCTGAAAAAAGAGGTTGGCATTTTTTTCTCCAGCTGAACTTGATGTGCTCATGCAAATTTACAGCAAATATGAGCACATCTTTAAGTATAATAAAAAATAAGTAATGTAATGTGTGACGTTTATTGACTTTTTCACAATCTAGTTAAAGTACATGTCCCTGCTGAAGGTCAGTGAGATGATTTTAAGCTAATATTAATATTATTTATTAATATTAGGCTATTATAAGCTAATTTATTTTTTTTGCAGTAATATCAAAGGTAAAACTTAAAACTATGTTATTGAATCTAATTGTAATTGTCATGTAGGTGCAATC
>JAUMHR010000064.1:16868512-16880054 GCA_032361145.1 Enteromius fasciolatus
ATGCTTTTCTGTTTGACCACTTGAGAAATCAACGTTTATTATTATTTTGTTTCATTGCAAAATTATCAGCCTATTTCCAACTGGATTTTTATGTTCTGAAAAGCTCCTCGTTCGTGTCCATGTTTATCATTCCATTTAATTAAACTCAAACAAAACGAAACATATTTATTTCTTTTCCATTTCTTTTTTATTCGGGAGCGAGACAAAACTTCAATACTGTGGGAGTGGGAGAAAATAATAGATATATTTGCGGGTGTGGGAATGAAAAATCCATCCCATGCAGGTCTCTAGATTACACCATACAGCAACAAGCGCAGACTCAAGCAGAGTTATTTTTGTTATGCGCAAAATGCATTCTTAGCTAAAAGGAAAACTACTCCGTGAGATAACAAATTATTATGAAAGCAATTCAGTTTCGAATTCAAGCAGGTTCAAGCACTTTGTCCAAAATCCAAGCACTTTTCTAACCTTGAAAACACTATATTAAAAATCAAGCATTTTCCAGGATTTCCAGCACCCGTACAAACCCTGAATTTTACACTACTAATATATTCTAATTACATTCTAATATATAAAGAATACAATAAATCTTTATTCCAAGAAAGGCAGGGTTGAAAACATCAAGCAAACAGGAACAGAGGAGGCTAGGCAGAATCAAGGTCAATAACAACAGGAGAGAAGGTCGAGGCAGGCAGCAAATAATCAAACAATGTCAAAAATGGACAGAGGTCAAAAATACAAAACAATGGGGAAATACAGGAATGAACGCTTGGAGGATAGTAAGAGCAAGACAATGCGTTTGACTAAGTGTGAATGGGACAAATAAATAGTGAGAGTGAATGGCTGTGATGATGGACAACAGCTGACAGTGATGATTACAGAGTATGAACATGGATGCAATGCATGGTGGGATATGAAGTCCCTGAGGGAATGAGTCCAAAAGGAGGTGTGGCGGATGCCTTTTAGTGAAGCTTGAGGGCATACATGACACTAACACTGTTCGGAAGGCAGATACACTCTTTGAGTTTAAATATAGATTAAAGTCACATCTCTTTAACCTGGCTTACTCATAGCACACTAATACGGTTCTATTAATCAAATCCGTCAAAGGATTGTTTGGCTGCATTAATTAGATCAGCAGGAAAACACCCCATAACACACTATGTTCTCGTTACATCATAAAAAGAACGGCATCTACGCTAACATTAGTCTTTCTCTCTCATTATGTTTCTCAGTCCATATCCAGATCAGATCAGCATAAAGTGATGATGTCAACAGCCCTGACTCAACAGCAGAGACAAGAAAACCTAGATGAGGCCCAGAGACAGATAATGGGAATCGGACAAACACTCATTAGGTCCTTTACACAATCTAACATGACTATGTTTGAAATTGAACTGGAAATTAAGTGCTTGGTGTCTGGCCACAGGAGAACTGGCCCCCCAACTGAGCCTGGTTTTTCCCAATGTTTTTTTTTCCCTCCATTTTTTCACAGATGAAGTTTTGGTTCCTTGCTGCTGTCTCCTCTGTCCTAGTTAGTTGTTTGTAATTTGATTTTCATTTTATTTCATTTATATATCACTTTTAACAATACAGATTATGTCAAAGCACTAAACGCTTAAAGAGATGTATCTTTAATCTAGATTTAAACTGACAGAGTTTGTCTGCCTTCCGAACAGTGTTAGGGAGATTGTTCCAGAGTTTGGGTGCTAAATAGGAAAAAAGATCTGCTGCCCACAGTCGATTTTCATATTCTAGGTCTTAACAAACAGTCAGAGTTTTGAGAACACAGCAGATGTGCAGGACTATAATGTGCTAAGAGCTCGCTCAAGTATTGAGAAACTAAAGCACTCAGGTAAGTAATGAACAAGATTTTAAAATATATACAATGTTTGATTAGGTGCAAGAGATGTGTGGACAGAACTGTGTTAATATGGTCATAATTCCTAGTTCTAGCTCCTAGATCCTATTTAAAATAAGCTGATTGGATGACGTATAATACCGTATGATGACTCAATAATGAAATGCTTTTGGCTGAAAATTGAGTGTCTATGACATGATGACTGACACTCTATTCCCCAATTTGGTACAGTTCAGTGCTTTAAAACACCACATAAAAAGCGTGGCATAAATTAAGCACTACATAAATTAAGGTGATTGCTTGATTGATTAGCATGTTTAGCATTAGTAGCATGGGTATATTTGTAGAAATAGCTTACAAAACAATGTATAATTTGGACATTTAGTAAAGATCATGTTGCATGAAGATAATTTGTAAAACTTACACCAAAAATATCAAAACTTGATTTTTGATTAGTAGTACGCATCACTATAACTTTAAAGGCGATTTTCTTCAATAATTAGATTTTTTTGCACTTTTAGATTTCAAATTGTCCAAATATTGTTCTATGCTAACAAATCATACATCAATGGAAAGCTTATTTATTCAGCTTTCTGATGTGTGAATACCAATTAAAAAAAATGTTTAGGGTTACTTGCATGTAATCATGCATAATTAATTGTTAATATAACAGTAAGTGCATGTAATGTATAACAAAAACGCTTAATTTTTTACGGCATCACATTATTATTGAGAGCAGAAGTTGAATTTCTTACTCTTTTTCTACCCGAGCAGTCTTCTGGTCCACCTCACACTCTTTCATCTTCCAGTCCATAATGTATCCGATCAGAGGACATGTGACCAGACACAAGAGCTGCAACGTGCCGAAAATGGACGAGTAGAAGCTTACTGCAAGTCCAAATAAATGCATTCATCATGCTCAGATCCTTAGAATAGGACTAAAAACAATAAAGGAATTGAAAAACTCCTTATAATCAGGTGTGCAGAATTATTAAGCATCTTTTTTAACAGATAAAATTAGCTTATTTTAGCTCATCATGAAAAATAGTTTTTGCAGAGATGGACTAAAAATTAGCTTATTTTACCTGTAAAGGAACACCTGCTTAATTCTGCAAACCTAAATAAGGTGTTTTTTTCAATTCCAACCTTTAATTATAACTTATAAATGATTAAATACAAATGAATAGTAGTTATTTAGATTAATGTAGTTTGGAATCGGTAAAATGTGCTCGGAAAAAAATTATCAAAATATCAGCTTGTCTAATAATTATGTACACACTTCATTAAATTAACAATGGTTAGACTCACCTTTATCCTTAACCTTTTGCACCAGCTCTTTAGATAATAAACAAGACAGAAGACATTATAAGTCAGCTTAAATGAACACAGTCATATGGAGTAGTAGGTTTTGTAGCTAGGCTTACGGTGCTCCTCTCCATGGGTCACCAGGAACTCCACCATCTTGTTCATGGCTCCCATAAAGAAGATGATTCTGAGCTGAGTCATTCCCATAGTGATCAGACTCCAGAGAAATATGGGTGAGAACACGGAGCGCCGGAACGGGACCGAAGCTGAGAAAGACATTTCCAGGTGTTTGTGCATCATATTTCACTTCATCAGCTTTACGTTCACACGACCATCACAAATGGCCTCAAAATCTATCACTCCATCTCGAGGAGTCTCACCTTGTGTCTCCTCAGCTACAGCCGGCAGCTTCTCGCTTTCCCCCGTCGCCTCTTCAGATGATAATTTGCAGTTTTCAGCTGAATTATTAAATTTCCTAATAAATAGTTGCAAAAGGAAAGAATAAGGAATTATTGTTTAGAAATAAAAATTTATGATAAATTACATTTAGTCATTTATTCTAAAGGAATATCAAATATCATAATTTAAGTTTTACGTTATATCGAAACTGCCAAAGTGCTGCCAAATGATTAATCACAATTAATCACATCCAAAATAAGTTTTTGTTTACATAATATATGTATGTGTGCTATGTATATTTATTATGAATGTCTAAAACACAAACATACAGTATATAAGTATTTACACACATATACACTTGTATTATATTATACATCCAATATGTATAAAATAAAAAGAAAAAAATAATTAAAATCCTTTTTTTTTAATTAAATATATATACATATGCATGTGCTTGTATTTATAATTATACACACACACATATTATGTAAACAGGAATTAATGGTATCCAAAATAAAAATCTTTATGTAATGCAATGGATTTTTGTCATGTAATTTGGAATCTGTAGCAGATTAAAATTGGTAAGTTATCTACTATACCAGCACTAAAGGTTTCAGTGATTCAAAGAAGGCAATTATTAAGCTGCCATTTTTATTAAAATTATGTTTTCAGAATATTTGTTTAACTATTTATATAGGTTAACAGGACTTGTACTAACATCTCAATCTCCTCTTGTGTAGCAAACCCTTCTGCTGGCCAGTTCAGAAAACAGTTGAGAAAGACTAGAGAAGCCAGGCCAGCCCACATCCACATGATAACAGTAAACGACACCCCAGCATCATATATCAGCTGGGGAAAGAGACACAGACAAAGAGGAGATGTAATATTGATGAGTTTTTTTTCCAATTGTATAACATGCTAGAACGGTGGGTGAAAAAGAAATAAATGTCTGCATCTGGTTGACAGTTTTAGGTCTGAAGCTCAAGAAAGTGTATATAATATTGGGTGCAGCTTTACAAAATATCCAAGAACATCATGGCCTTAAATGTAATCTATTCTTTAGAGTTAACTGCTTTAATAGGAGTTTAAGGTGATGAGCTCAGTTTCATTTAATCTGATGCAACATTTCAGCAGAAGCTTTAATTTCCGAGCACACTGAACACGTCAAACAGGTTTAACCTTTATTTACAAAAAATAAATAAATACCTTGACTCCAGGGAAGGTGACAGCTGATGAAGCGTAGGAGCCGATAATCAGTGACAGCACAGTAGAGCTCAGACTTCCGAACATGTTTGGCAGCTATAAGAGAAAGAGAAGAAAAGCAAATGGTTATCTGTATTGGAAAATTGTAACAAATGCAGGTGAGCCTACACTTGCAATGAATAAATACTGGAAGAAAAACTTGTTACATTCTCTAAAAACAATGTGTGCATGGAAAAACTCACCACCTTGATATTAAGGCATATGGGTGGTTGCTTAATGGTTCAAATCAAGTCTCAAGTAAATGCCTAACCACTATTATAAGCAATAGTAATAGCGATGCCTTGAACATCACCAATTAAGTGTAAAATTACCACATCGCTGCTTGAGAAATATTTATGCTTCAGTTAGCAGGACGTCTTGCTGTGGATATGTATCAAATTTGTTATTCACATTTTCCATGAATTACCAAGCAGTGCTTCGTTTTTCTAGACTCTCACAGGGATGTGTGAGTGTGTTTTACTCCCCTGTGTGAAATGGAAAAGGTTAAAACACACACTTCTGTGAAAACGCACATTTGTACATCCTTGTGATTTTCACACACAAACACAGAGTGGCATAACAACCTCAACCTAAACCTGAACTTCTTACACAAGGCCTTAAACACAAGTACAGTATTCAAAGCAAGGCTATTTATTCCACTGCTCAGGAGAGTTATATATGTTTATTGCAAGTATCAACCTGATCTCAGATGCTTCTCATAAACGTCCTCATAAAAAAATTATATATATATATATATACATAAAAGACAAGTGACAAGGAAGGGGTATATGGCAAAAGCTATACAATTACTGTGGATAGCATAGCTTAGATCATATAGAATGAGTCTGAGAGGTAAAGTGGCGTGTCATCAGCACAGCAGCGGTAGGAAAAACTACTGTGCTTGCATGATAGATGCCAGAGATGTTAAATATACTGAAAAGAGAAGGGACCCAAAACAAAACCTTGAGGTTCACCAATGGTAATTTGATCAGAGGAGCATACAAAAATACATAAAATAATTACTGACAAAGTAGGAAAATATAAAAACCCACAACATTACTTTAGATAGCATAGCTCAGATTATTATTTTTTTTAATCCAAGTGCAGTGTGAGACTGCTAGGTTTGAGGTAAGTGTTGCCTTTCGCTTATCAGAAACATCTGAGAAGGAGAATTAATCAAAAGTTTCTCTTTGCTCTCACCTTAATATCACTGACTAGGACAAAGAGTTAAGGATTAGAGATCTCATTTGTAATTGGTTATTCTTATGGGTAGTAAGGGTTCCAAACAAATTAAGAGCAACTGGGAAAAACACAAAGTCATGGAGGTCACTGGTTAGCTGAGTAAAAAAAAGTGTAAATACAGTGATCAGAGCAATATCAGCTGCTATTTTCTCTATACTGGTAGTAATGCACCGTTAACTAAGACACAGAGCATGTGCTTTTCTCAGAAGTGTTACAGGACATCACTGAAATAAAGCAGCATTTGTTGTCACGTGTAGGGCAGCGTGCATGCATACCTGAGCTGCTCTAGATGAGCCTTGTGTATGCACATGAATAAGTGTGTGTTGGCATCCGCATGATAGAAGAGGCCTATCTGAGGGCAGCTGATATATATATAGAGTCATTCTTTGGAAAGTTTTTCAGTTGGAAAGTCACAATCTGTTTGTTGATGAATGTGGGTACAATGTCTGTGCCCTTGTCTGTTTCAACTGGAGGTTGACCAGGGCGTAAGAGAAGGCGTGTGGGCAGTTTAGCCTTCTGATTGGTGGGCACTAAAAAAAACAGAATTTCTCCTTCAGTCATGTGCGTCGATCGTATGTCTGCCCCAAGCACACATACACACAACCACACACCTGTCCGGACAAAATAAACTTCATAAGGCTTCATGTGACCACAAAACATGCAAGTCACCGCAGGTATCCACGTAGAGAGGGGGCACCTCTCTACCATTTTCTTCTTCTTTTTTTTTCTTACCGTGAGAGATGTGAAGGTCAGACAGATCCCTCCAAAGCCATTGAGTGAAAGAGCCAAGAAAATGAGTGCAGAGAGGACTAGAACAAAAGGCACAAACCAACATTATGAACAACTCAACACTGTGGCAATGACTTTGATATGACAAATCTAATTTTGTGTTGTATATTTTTCTGTATACAGTGACACGCTACTGTAATAATAGAATAAATGCTACATTTGCTACTAAATGCAACCTTTGATCTGTGTATGGCAGGCAATGTTTGAATATTTTACTCAAAATTAACCTGTGACTAAAAATAACATTTTCATATTAGAAAAGAAAATTCACATTAAGTTCTGCTGCCTGTAATTGATATATTGATAATGCCTGTACATTTTAAAATGGCAAATTCACAAAATTGGTCAAATAATGGCTAATTAATTCTCCCTGTAAATATATTATTTTGTAATTGTTGTATTTTTAAAGCAGCAACAATCAAATGTCATACCAACAAAATAATAACAATAAATATACTATTAATAACTATTATTACAGCGTCTACTGGCTTTCAGTGTTTTAAAGTAATTTTTGACTGATCTTTGACACTGATAGATTAAAGCTGTAAGTTGAACATGTATGCACAAACTTTGTGTATTTTTGTTTGCACTCACCTTCTGGTTGATATGATGATATGGACATCATCACACAAGAGAGAGCAAAACAAGCACTAAGAGAAAAATACAAAACATGAAAGATTAAATAAACGCACATAGTGTATGTAATGTGAGTGTGCTCTTACATGCATATTTTAGTCAGTGACTTGAAATGCACAATTTCATGTGGAGATTCTATGACTCCGGTGCATTCTTAATAAAATGTCTTGCTTCCTGATGGAGTGTGGGCGTTGTGATATGCACTGTGAGCAGGTATAGGTATGTCCTCACCTTCCAGTGAGGCGAAGAGGCCTGGGTCCGAACCGGTCCATCAGTATACCCAATGGCAGCGTGGCGGCACTGAGCAGGAATGAGCCAATGGTGAAACCCAAGTTCAGCATTTCTTCCTGTTCCACACAACTCAACCAATCAGCTTGCACGCTAGCATTAACACTCTCATTCTTATTTTCTACAGAGAGACAGAGAGAGAGAAGTCAATGAAAGCAAGAGACAGAGACTTTATTAAGTTTTAAAGTCTCCACCAAGTTCAAGTTTCCCCAGGAACTCTGGCTCGGTTTTCTTTTGTTGCTAGTTAGTCCCCTGTGGTAGGATGCTTGTGATCTGCTTGAGTTCTGTGAATGATTACCTGTGCACAGGTGCGAGTAAAAGCCCTGTCTTTTGAGCATGATGAGCAGAGAACCCCAGCCCAACAGCACAGCCGAACACAACAGATTTTCCAGCACGGCTGTGACGGCCATCCACCAGCGTCTCTTGTATGCCTGCAACTGAGATGGAGCCATCCTCCTGTCAGACAGAGGAACATTTAGCTTATTCACTAATAATACAATTATTGAGAATTGTGCAAAATCTTGTCAAAAAGCTTGTCAGTGTTTGTGTCATCCTCATACACAAAAAAATGGAAGGAATAAAATTACATATTATACAGTATACACACACACAAATTTATACGTGTGTGTCTGTGTAAATAAAAAAATGTAGAGAGAGAAAGAGATATAATACACATATTTTTACTGTATTTTTCATGCACTGTTATTCAAAAACTTGCAAGCTCACCAAGACATTTTTTTAAAAAATACAGTAAAAATGTTTTACATCTTTCAGAAATCATTTTAATATGCCAATTTGTTGCTCAAAAAACATTTCTTACTAGTATTTATATTTAAAGAATCGTATATTAATATAAAGTTTTATAAGAATCATTTATGTAAAATAGGAATCTTTTCTAACATTTGAAATGCTTTCAAAACCAACACCCATGAATCTTCATTCTTAAAATCTCTGGGGATTTAACGTGAGACGTAAAAGAGAGACACTCCCTAATATTTGCTACAACCATCACAAGCAAAAGCTTCCTCTAAACAGGGGGTGTGCCCAACTGATTTGCATGCACTCTTTGCGAAACCATTCTCAATGAAAACCACAATCACACGTGCTTTGTTGTATCACAAATTTAAAGCCGGAAGACAATACAAGAGATATATAGAAAGCAAAAAGGGATCTCAGCATGACACAGTGTGTTGTGTTTAATACGATTAGATACAGCCCATTGGACGTCTTTGTACTCAAGTGCTATGCTTATGGATGGATTTTTTTTGTAACTCGCACTCTATTAGGGCACATGCTCAAAATAATTGAGCACCATTCATATTCACCAGAATGAAGAAAAGCTGGTCTGACAATGTAGCATTTTCCAAAGATCAGGGTTTTTCAGTTTTCTGGATGGCCAAGTCTTGGTCAGTCGCACGTGTGTGTTTGTTAACAGTACATGAGGCCAGTTTTGGTGTCTTGTTTTTAGTAGAAACATCAGGTATCTACTGTACACTCTTGGCATAGAAGTGTGCAAGCCACATTTCACACATTGCACGGTTAAAAGGTAACTATTAACAGCTCCATCCAGTGAGATGCATGCCACTCGACTGGAAAAATGACGTTCAGTGTGTTTGTTTAAAGGGGACCACTAAGGTACATTGGTTTATCAGTCCCTATGAGTGGAGACATGAAGGATGGCCCCTATGAGATGCTTGCTTTGGCCCCAAGCCGATTAAATTTTTACTCAGTGACCATATGTGTGTACATATGAAAGAGCACACACGCCTTTCAATTAAAGTTTATAAGCAGAAAATATGTTATAATGAAGTTAAGGTTTGAAAGTCTTGAGAGCATTTCAAGATTAAAATGTAAGGCAAGCCCATAGCTTTCCATTTGTGCTCTTTCTTCATCTGTGCCTGACCTCAAGTGACCTTGAGTGAAGAATTAAAATAAAAATATTGAATCCTTTACGCTCTCTGGTAATAATCTAATCAACTCTTTCTTTCATCTGGTGAGGAATCAAATCTTTTAAATGGTTATATAGATCTTCCATGTTCATAGTAACCGAATCAAGTCAAGGCTGGAATAAAGACTTGAAGAGACTGTGTAAATCAGATACACTACATAAAAAAATGTGAGATATAAACTTAGAATTGAGTGATGTGAACTCACATTTCTCTAGTATTAATCGACTCGATTCCTCACTTGTAAGTTACTAAACGGGGAAAATGGTTTTGTGTTCCAAGTGAACCCCTTCCGGAACCCAAAACTGAGTTTGCGCTATCCATTTCCCCCGAAGACAAAGGCTTGGTTTTCTCAGCGTGTCCCAGTAAGAAACAACGCCATAATGTAAACTTTCTCGACGGGACTTAACAAACACAAACCTTTTCCTCAACCGGTAAAATGTCCAAAAACGCGCCATATGCTGACCACAACTAACGTCACCATAAAACATGCCATCCACAAAACACCAAAACAAATTTGAAAGTTAGGTCATGTTAAAGACATCTGTGAGCTCATTTAAAAACATATTTTCAGTTTATGGAGTAAAAAATGAAATAAGTAAGTGAAAACGTGTGTGAAAACATTCACTTCACAGAGTAAGAACCTCGCCACGTGTCTCGCTGTATCTGTGAGTTACCAAAGTCTCTGTTTACACTCGTCTAACGTTAAATATGAACCCATTAAATCCAAAACGATTGTTTATCCCTACAACCATTTTTTAACATCTAAAACGAAATAAAGTAAGAATTACATTCAATTTGATCAACTTACTTCATTTTTTGTACAATTTAAAATATCCAGCCGTGCGTTATTCCTGGTTTTATTCTGTTTCGGCGCTCAAAAATAAATAGTTATTCTGTTGCCGCCGAAATCGAGTTGATAATGGAGTTTATCTGGCCGGAGCTTCTGTTTCTTGCGTCTTTCTTCAGAGCAGCAGGCAAAGATCTTCACAAGTCTCAGTAAAAGGCTCTCATATTTAACAATGATGGAAGAGCAACTCCCTCACTATCCCCTTTTTCACTGGTTGATGGAGACAGACGCTCGTTTGTGACTTGCAGTGAGGGCGTACTCTATTAACATATGATATACTGTCCCTGTTCACAAAATAAGTTGTATATTAACATTATAAGGCAATTTAATCATTCCCTTATAACGTATTCATCACAATAGTTGCAGCAGTTACTAGTTATTACTGTAAAAATCGTTAATTAAAACAGGACATTCCTTAAATATTGTAAGAGTGAAAATATTTATGTTTTGTTTACGTTTATGTCTTATTTGCTTAGTTTTTGATATGTTTTGGCTGAAAATAAGTCGCCACGTTTTTATTGTAGTAACTAGCCGTAACTATGGACTTTGTTACCATGGCATTTGTTTTTACAGTGACTTTAGTTTGAACTATTAGTTTATTAGTAAACATACTGCAAACACACAGTAAATATACTGCATAACTTTATTTTTTTTGCTATTTTTCATGTAATTTTATGATAATTTAAACAGGTTTGTCATTACTCTAAATATTTAACAACCCTCAAGATCAATAAACAAATTCAACAAATTGAGTATAAAGATTACACATCGTGTAAATTATTCAAGTCGAGTTTATTTATAGTTTTATAGTTTGTCATACAGGGTCCCGCTTTATATGCTTTTTTATATGCCCGCTTTTTTAAGTGTCCCTAATACCTGTGTACTTACATAATAACTATGTGTAGCCTATCTAGTATGTAACCACAGTGTAAGTACACATTGCTACATAGTATCTACAGATGTAATATTTCTGTAACTACACAC
>JAUMHR010000064.1:16904782-16920479 GCA_032361145.1 Enteromius fasciolatus
TTATCACATTATAATCCTCCACGTCTGCTGCGTTCTCAAAACTCTGGCCATTTGATAATACCTAGAATATCAAAATCCCGATCGTTCTCTTATTTAGCACCCAAACTCTGGAATAATTTACCTAATACTGTTTGGGAGGCAGGCACACTCTGTCAGTTTAAATCCAGATTAAAGACACATCTCTTTACTCTGGCTTACACTTAACAGACTAATGCACATTTATTAATCAAATCTGTTAAAGGATTGTTAGGCTGCGTTAATTAGATCAGCGGGAAACGGGAACACTCCCCTTAACATTTGCTGTACTTGTTACATCGTAAAAAGTATGGCATCTACACTAATATTAGTCTGTCTCTCTCTTATTCTGTCCCTCAGTCCGTATCCCGATCAGATGGTATACCAGCACAAAGAGATGATCTTCATTGGAGACAAGAACACCTAGATGGACAGATCGTTGGAACCATATGCACACAAACACACACACACACACTATAAATCCTTTACACAATCTGACATGTGTTAAAATTGAACTGGAAATTAGGCGCTGGGCGTCCGGCCAGAGGCGTGGAGCCTGTTACACCTGTGTCGAACAGGTGTAATTCATCAATCAATCAATCATGACGCCACTCACTCAGCGTTTTCGGACGCAGTTCTCGTTCCTTCAAGGAACTACGGTTATATACATAACCCGGAGACATTCCTTTTCAGGAACTCGAACTGCGTCCGAAAACACTGAGTGAGTGGCGTCATGATTGATTGAAAACGCTGTTGTTTGATAGCAACGTTATTGAACTGTAATACAAAATAATTTTTCTTTTGAAATTGTTGATCAGCAAGAGATATTATAGTATTTAACTTTGAGTAAAATTGAGTTTGGGTCAATCTTTTGGTCTGTAGTATTATTTGAAGGTATAGGGCCTGAAATAGATAGTAACACAGATTTTGTAACACAAGTTACAGAAGAACCAGGACGTCACCCGCAAAATTTCCAGTGAAAGGAAACTTAATTAGAATTAAAAATTACTAATATGTTTTTCATGGACTCATCTTACAAAAGCTATCAAACAAAAGAATTCACATGGTCTATAACCATGATTTATATCAATAATCAAAACTGAAAAAACAAAGAAAAACTGCAACATGTAGCCTAGTATGCAGAGTTTCGGTTCATTTTTGTGCTTTTCCAAGAAAAAAGGGATTGCTTGAGATTAAACATTTAAACTAACAATGTGACATGCTTGAGCTGTGTTTTATATCTATATATTTTTTAGGCAAGTCATGGTGATTTGAGAAGGCTAAGTTAATCTTACATGAAGAGATAGATATTTTTCCCCTCTAAAATACACATTGGATATGAGTATGTGTATTTTAACCATGCAACAAACCTTTTAAATAATTAGATAAATGAATGAAATAGATTTAAAAAATATTATATATATATATATATAACTGATTGTATAATAGATTAAAATTCTTACCGGTCGGTTAAAGGCAGGGTATATGATTTTTACAAAAATTAAGCGGTTAAAATGAACGTCCCCATATGCGCAATACTGAAAAAATGCCTAATATATTACACGGTGCAACGTGAGCAATCTTAATGTCATAATCAACACTGTTTATTCGTTTTCACTTTGTTGGCAACTGGCGTAATAGATTTCATTTGTTTGAGCAAGGGCAGTTTGTCCAATTTAGGTGGAATTTTTCTCCCAAGTCCCCTTGGCCAGGGGAAGGTTAAGCCTACACAAGTCTTACCCACGCTCCATCTCTGAATTCTTAAGACGTCCCAACAATGTCATATCTTCTGGAAACGAAACCCCTTCATCAATTTCCTTCGCCAAAGGAACAGATGAAGCAGTGTCAGTTGCTAGAACAGGTTTCACCTCAGTCTTAGCATCTTAGCATACCTTATCTATAACCAAACTAACTAACACCCTAATCTTCGTGTGGTTACTGGTGAGTAAAGGTCTTTCTGGGCAGCCTTTGTGAGGGCTGCTTGGAGCTTCTTGATTTGAGCTGTACGTGCCCTAGAAATGTGGAGGAAACCTTGGTTCCTAAATCAGGGCCCGGTGCTGGGAGCTCCGACTCGCACATAACGCTAGCGATGGTTGCGTCCCTCACTGGTGGGTGAGCGGTTATGAGTGACCACTCGGCCCGCGGTCTGTGGAGTGGTCGCCATCTCATGTGGCACATCAACTGCCTGGAGATGCTTGCCAACCACCAAGGAGGTCTGCGATCACCCACCCCGAGGGGTGAAGCAGATCTGAGATGTATCATCCAGCTTCACGAAGGTCTGAATGTCACAGTACAGACGTGACCGAGGTCCATCTGTACAGCTTCAGACAGCCCTCCATGGAAAATTCCGATCCCTCAGGGGGCACAACTCATAGCCACAGGTCTCTCAGCCGAGGTTGTCATTCTCTAATCCAGAGCTCCATCTACGAGGAAACTATATGCACTGAAATGGAAGTTATTTGCTTCATGGTGTAGAGAACACTGGCAGGAGCCAGATAACTGCCCAGTCGGTACAGTTCTGGAATCTCTGCAGGCTAGATTCCCTACTCCACCCACTCCACCCTGAAGGTTTATGTGGCAGCTATATCGGCTTACCCCGCCTCTCTTGGTGGACACACAGTTTGTAAAAGAACACCTGGTTTTACGTTTCCTTTCCAGTGCGCTGTAGTCCTGTACGCTCCCTTGTGCCGTCCTGGGATCTGGAAATTCCAATTATGTTTGAATTGACACATAGCTGTGATCCATTAAAAATGCCTAAATATGTTTTATTTTTTACAAGTAAAAAGCAGAATGATTCATATCACATATTGTGCGAACAGAGAAAAACTTAACAAAGCTATATATAAAAGAAATAGGTCCATATGCCAAATATCTTTTTGTAGCAAAATAATAAATTAACAAAATAATAAATTAACAAAACGAAAGAAAAAAACTGCACCAAGTAGCTGTAGTGTTGCAGGCGTGTGTTGAACCTCTCAGCGAGGAAAGTAAGCGAGAGACACGACGAGATGCAGTATCAAAGTATTTAATAACAAAAACCAGAGCACAAAGGAAAAAGCTGACGAGGCAGCAAACACACGCAGGGAAACACAATCACAATGTTACATACATCAACAAGACCTAAATACAAACGAAAAGACAGCGGTATTTAAAGGGATACAAATTAGAACAAAAGGCAGAGGGCAGGTGTAAAAACAACAGGTGAAACAATCAAACTGAATTGGGAGAAACCATTAAGACACAGACAGCGGGGGAGACAAGACAGGACAGGACATTACGCACAGTGTGACATTACGCCCCCTCCCTGAAAGGCGCACCTGCGCCGTACACGATCAATGGGGAGGGGGGGCTGGGCGCTCTGGAGGCAGGACCCCAGGGCCTATACGCCACCTGCCTCCAGGGCGGGTCAGGTGCCCTGGCAGGCCATGCAGTCTCAGCAGTTATCACAGGGACTGGGTCGGGTGCCTTTGCAGACCATGCAGTCTCAGCAGTTATCAAGGGGACTAGGTCGGGTGCCTTTGCAGGCCATGTCAAAGTCTCAGCAGTTATCAAGGGGACTAGGTCGGGTGCCTTAGCAGGCCATATTAAAGTCTCAGCAGTTATCAAGGGGACTAGGTCGGGTGCCTTAGCAGGCCATATTAAAGCCCCAACCGGCCCATCCCCTCCAAGGACCACCCCTTACTGCCCCCCCCAAAAAATGTTCTTGGGGATGTTCCCCGGGGGGCATTTAGGGGGTAACAAACCTGGAGGGCGTTCAGGCAGTGCGGTAGATTCAGGAAGATCGGACCACAGCAGCAGGTCCTCCGCCATGGGCTCTGGAGGGTCGGGCCACAGCAGGTCCTCCGCCACGGGCTCTGGAGGGTCGGGCCACAGCAGCAGGTCCTCCGTCACGGGCTCTGGAGGTTCGGGCCACAGCAGCAGGTTCTCTGCCACGGGCTCTGGAGGGTCGGGCCATGGCAGCAGGTCCTCCACCTCAGGCTCTGGCTCAGGCGGTGGTAGCGGCGTTGGCAGCGTGACAGACCGTAGCAAGGTGGCCGGTAGAGACGCTGGTGACGCAACGGATGGTGGTATCAGCGGGGGCAGCGTGTCAGGCAGCGGGAGAAGCGTTGACGGTGGAGTAGACGAGGGCTGTGGTTGCCGTAGTGCAGCAATAACCTGATCCGCTCCCTCTTGCGCCATCTTGATGGCCAGCTGGAAGATCTCCCGAACTCGCTGAGCCTCCTCCCAAGAGGCGATCGGGAACGGCTCACTCGGGAACACGGGCGCCCCACCTGACATTCTGTGCCGTGGCCGCGTGACCGGAGCCGCTTCCCGCAGATCAGCACGGCAAGGAGATGTAAGCGGCTGGCCACACCGAATCGCGAGCCGACTTCCAGGCAAAGAGACTCGCCGTGATGAACCGGAGTCAGCGAAGATGTGCGCGTTCCAGTCCTGGACGCCATCCTCTAATAGAGGTCTTGTTCTGTAGTGTTGCAGGCATGTGTTGAACCTCTCAGCGAGGAAAGTGAGTGAGAGACACGACGAGATGCAGTATCAAAGTATTTAATAACAAAAACCAGAGCACAAAGGAAAAAGCTGACGAGGCAGCAAACACACGCAGGGAAACACAATCACAATGTTACATACATCAACAAGACCTAAATACAAACGAAAAGACAGCGGTATTTAAAGGGATACAAATTAGAACAAAAGTGAGGGCAGGTGTAAAAACAACAGGTGAAACATCAAACTGAATTGGGAGAAACCAAAAAGACACAGACAGCGGGGGAGACAAGACAGGACAGGAACACAGTGTGACAGTAGCAGCCTAAAGCTTGTAACGATTTTCATTTGTTTCCTTTATTTACAAAACGCAATTGTTTTTATTGTGAATCTACACAAATAAAATAAATATTTAGAATACTTTAGAATAATGTCTTATTCTTGAACGAGTATTGTTTCCATTTTTATAAGGGAAATAAAATCAAGTGATCCTGTTGGCGCTGCACGCAGTAACTAGGGCTGGGCGATATATATCGTTCGATATATTATGCGCATCTCATCAGTAAAGACGGTTCTTTGATTAGCGCTAAATCTCCGTCAGCTGTTTTTAAAAGGAACGCCAGTTGATACACAGAGCCGTAGATCACTGAGAAGCTGCATGTGAAGTTTCGTGGGTGATATATATCGTACAATATATATCTGTCATGTTTCGTGTCTGTCTGTCTTAGTCTCCCCCTCTGTCTGTGTCTTTTTGGTTTTGCCCTGATTTGAGTTCATTCGTCTCACCTGTTTTGTGCACCTGTCCTCACTTTAGTCTTTGATTAATCTTTTTGTATTTATTTGATTCCCTGTCTTTAGTCCATCGTCAGTGTTTGAAGTACGGTATGTTGTGTGACTGTCTGCGTTGGTCTGCGCACCTTCGTCAGCCTTCCTTGTTTGCGTGTATTAAAGATTCATTGGAATTCCTGTCTCCGAGCCTCTCTGTCCCACTGAGAAGCGAGACCGCGACATCACCAGCAATTCGTGACAATATCGCCCAGCCCTAGCAGTAACACATTAGCGGGACAAACTTTCGTCTTCAGAATGAAATCAGGTCAAGTAAATTAAAATGTTCAAGTATTAAAGCAACATTAAATTAATATATGTATGTTTGAGAGGTAACTCATCTTTAACTTACCACATACAATTTTAGATACAATTATACGAATATGATTTAATGCGCTTTTGAGCTATATAAAAATGGTGCCTTTACTTTGATCGACGCTGCTTATATTGTCCGTGCTGGAGCGTGTGACGTCATTTGTGTTATGTGTTATACAGTATGGATCGTGATCAAACCAGCAGGGTGTCGGAATGGTATATGTTTCTCATCCAACCACAATCAAATTCACTCTATCCGGACGGCGCAATTTATCTCGATGTTTGTTTGTTTTGTACGATGACAAGCCAAACAAGCCAAAATGAAATAGGAGTAAAGAGGCTATTTTTAAAATCTAAGGAGTAGAAAGTACAGATAATTGCATGAAAATGTAAGAAGCAGAAGTAAGAAGTCGGCTGAATTATAATTACTCCAGTAAAGTATAGATACCCAAAATTTCTACTTAAGTAAGGTAACAAAGTATTTGTACTTCGTTACTTGACACCTCTGCAATGTAAGCACGCTAAAAATGTTTTAAAATGGGATAACATAAATATCTTAACCTGTCTAATTGCATCACTACATTGTACAGACATTAGGTCAAAGCCGTCTGATATTTCATTTATCTAAAACAATATGAATGACTCTTAAGTTAAATCGCTGCTGTTGTCAGGTTTAGAATACCTCAACTAAATTGAGGCCAATTGTTTCTTTTTCAGCAATATTATTGCTGTCTCTCTTTTTTTTGTAAATTCAATTCAGTTTAAAATCAAATTTGAAATCAGTACTCCTTGTGCTGTAAGCTTTACCCTTTTTTAAAGAGACAAATACACAAAATGAGCAAATGTTTGGGAGATTTTAGTAATGGTAATTGATCAAAATGTATATGTATATAAATAAAAGCCTTAATGAAAATCTGTTCAGCATATAAGCAAACTTGTCTTTTTAGAATACTTCAACCACTGAAACCTTGAACTACTGATCTGTTTTTTCAGTATAAAGATTATAATTTTTCCGTATTATATGACATTGTGGATGTATATATTAGCACAGTTTAGTGTTTCCTTAGAGTGTCTGGCAGAGCATTAGGACCCAGAAGTGGTGAGGGGTGATGTCAGATGTAAGTAGATATTCTTAACTATCCAACTGTGCACTAAAACATAAGTCAGTAAGGTGTCACAAAAGCGTCTCGCTGGCGTGCGTGCGCAAAGACAGACAGGCAGAACTCGGATGGGAAATGCAAAACAAACTTTAATTAACAAACTCAAAACATAAAAAGCTGACGGGGCAGCAAACACACACGCGAGGAAACCAGCGAACAACATGTACGTAACGTCAACAGGAACTCACTACAAAGGAAAAAGACGGGTCTTTAAACACTGAGAAATCAAAAGCTAAAGTGAGGGCAGGTGTACAACACAGGTGAAACGATCATACTAATGAGGGAGAGACCAAACAGGACAGGACTAAACCAAAATACAAAAAGACACGGGGGAGACAAGACAAGACAGGAACATTATGTTACAGTAAGGTTTACATATGGAAACTTCCTCTCTTTTTTTTTAAACGTAACTGGTATCTAGTAACAGTACTTTTACTTGTAATTCAGTATTATTTCAGCAATGTAATAGTAGTTGTAATTGAGTACAAATTTTTAAGTACTTTATTCACCACTGGTCTAATGGCTAATGATACATTATTGCAAGTGTACGAATTCAAGTCGCTGTCTTTGTGCTGAAATGTATTAATGTAATATGTAATGTAATATGGCATAGTATTAAAACACTTTTTTATTTACATGAACAGAATATGTTTTGTTTTCCTAAATATCAGTAACGGCGATATCTAGATATCGAAAGAAATGTTAGCATTACCCCAAACCCGATCACAAACTATCAGTCATTATGGGAATTATCAGCTATTCTGTCCACTCAGTTTATTAACAGAACAAATAAATCTCACATTAGACATGAATACTGTAGGTTTTGTTTGGATATTTACATATCTGATTAATCTAAAAGAGAAACCTCACACTGTCATCTGTCAAGACAGATGAATCCATATGCGATGTATTTATTTAAACACTCACTAACAGTACAAGGAGACAGGCGAAGGGTCAATCGGCAAACAGTTGTAGGAGGACAGAGACGTGGTCAAAAGGCAGCGAAGTCAGTAACGGGAAATTGATCACAGCAATCAATCACATTTTAAAAATATACATAGTAATTAATTGCATTTTGTTCATATTTTGATAAAATTATTCCAGCATTGGTGAGACAATTTTCAACCATAGCAACCATTTTCCGTAGCAATGTGAATGCTAAGAAATAGCTTTATAGCCATTTATGGAGGAACACGAAGCACCTCAATGATGTGTCACTCAGTTAAGATGCTGTCTATATGTAGGCGCTAGATAGCAAGCAGCTCACTAGGTGAAACTTTACACACACATAGTTGACTCATTCACCTACAATCACACTCCGAACTCTCTGTAGGTGATCCAAAACAATCACCCATAATCTTTTCTGAAAACATGTTAAATAACACTAAAACACGCCATGGTACATTAAAGTCTGTTTTTCCTTAAGGGCAACACTCACATAACATAAATGCACGGTGACTGTGGTTACTGACTCTTATCTGGGAGGATCAATTGATTAGGCAACAAATCAGTCAACCTGTGCCCTAGGTTTCCCCCGCACCGAGATCAGCCCAGCCCTGCAGCCAAAGACAGGGATCCTGCATGAACAGGAAGGGTTGGGCTTCAGGTAAGAGGCCAAGACAAAGTAGCGGGAGAGAAACCGGCAGAATAAAGGAGGCGGCAGAGAGACAGAAAGAGAGAGAGAGAAACAGGAATGCAGAAACTCCCTAGGCATCAGCGCAATCCTCTGGAGAAAGAAAAAAGGAATTTTTATGTGCTGCAGGTGATCAGGATTCGACAGAGAGAGAGAGAATGAGAGAGAGAGGCAGAGAGCGAGAAAAAGTACACTTCTGTAATGTACTTAAAGTGCTCTATTTTTGTGCACTAATTTTGTACATACGTTATACTGTTATACTAAGAATGATTCTTTAGTACCCAAATGTGTTCTGTTGAGACACCATGAATATCAACTAAAGTTGAGTTTATTTATTGACATTTATACATAATCTGAAAGCTGAATAAATAAGCTTTCCACTGATGTATGATTTAACAATAATATTTGGCTGAGATATTTAAAAATCTGGAATATGAAGGTGAAAAAAATCTAAATATTGAGAAAATCAATCAAGTTGTCCAAATTAAGTTTTTAGCAATGCATGTTACTAATCAAGTTTTTAGATATTTATGGTAAGTAATGTACAAATGTAAATGTAAGGGTTAGGGTTAGGGTTAAATGTAAATTTACAAAATATCTTCATGAAACATGATTTGTACTTATATACATATACATATATTAAATTTTGACCCATGCAATGTATTGTTGTCTATTGCTACAAATATATCTGTGCTACTGATGACTGTTTTTGACTCACTGTGCTTTTAATATCAACACTCGTAATACACTTGACCCATGTTTTCTACACTCAATTGTACCATTTTTTAAGATAAATTTATTCTAAGTATTTTAAAGAATAACTATATTTTAAGAAAATTAGTGTATGAAGATAGAGCACTTACATTAGGGGAGTACCTTTTTTTTTACCTGGGCAGTCTGAATGAGAACAGAGGGAGCGATAAAGACTCACTAAATAGTCTGCTGCTGATGAACTGCTGACAGACGAGTGATTTAGTGTGATTGGCAGTGAGACTGGAGCTCTGCAGCACAGATGGCAGAAAGATCCAGGCACAACATCAGAGGGGCCTTTAAACTTAAACAAATAAAACTACTTTACTTTACAGTCATGGAGATACATGAACAGTCACACACACACACTGATTCAGAGAAGTGACACGTAATGACACACACACAAAGGCGCACAATGCAGCTTTTGTTGCCGATGTGTGGTCATCCATTTAGGGGCTGAAGCTGACTAGACTCTGCATTACGCATTTTCATCAGCCATGTGTGTGTGTGTGTGTGTTCCCTTACCAAACTCATCTTTTCCCATAAATTGTGATAATTGAGCTTAAAAGAACGTGTCACACCCGTGTGTGTGTTTGTGATTGAGCATGTGTGTCTGTGTGTGTGCATGTGATTTTGTGTGTGTGTGTGGCTGTGGCTGTGGTGGTGCCGTGATAACTCCAGTGCAGGTGTGTTGCTTAAAGGGAAAATGCAGATTCTCATTGATCCTTTAATTTTACCCCAAACACAGCCTGAGGAAAAGAAACAATAAACACCTGAGTGTTCGTTCGTTTCAATGCTGGCTGACTGTGTTTGTACTGTAATGTTTATGCCAGTTGTGTCAGCGTGAAATTACATTTTGTTTTGATCTGATGTATGAATATGTTTGTGTGTACCTGCTTAACCATTTAAACTAACCTGAAAAAAAGCATGTGCACTGATAAAAACTCTAGAAAAAGCTGAAAGTTTTATGTTCATATTAGGGAGTGTGTTATCTGTTATAGTATTTCTAACTATATGAAAACAATAGAAGTCTATGCAATGTTCCCTTTTAAGTAAATGTGTGTGTGTGTGTGTGTTGTGTGTGTCAGTAGGTGAGCACTAGGGAAGAGGAGAGGCGTGAGAGAGAGATAGAGGGGAAGAGAGGGATGATAGGATGTGGGATTACATGAAAGAACTGAGTGGTCATAAATTTAGCTTAGACAGACAAATAAAACTCTTGCTATTCTCCCAGTCCCTCTGGTTTTTCCTCAAGGGGTAAGACACAGACACACACCACAATGCATGCACAAACACACTCACCCCCAAAGTGTAGCCAATAAAGATCTTTTGTACTCTTTGCAAAATAACCGTGTGTCACCATACAATCGTACCCCAGAGAAATAAATAGTATTAAATAAATATAACAGACATATACACACATACAGAAATCACTGTACAGACTGTACACAAACACTCCTATTTATACACCATCTCTTCTGCATTGTAACTTGGGTCATATGTGAGAAAAAAAGAACTGTGGTGGTGCCATGGTAAAAGAATGGTAATAGTGTAGTACTTTGATATACTATATTAACAGACTGTATGAATATCATATTAATATACAATGACATTCCAAGGTACAGTATGATTGTCATGCTGTTCAAAAACACAACAATCCCATGGTACAGTACTTTGATATATACCTAGATACTAGATACCTAGATATATACTTAGATATATTGTATTATGATACTTTTTTTTTGTTCACACATTATTGGAGTTTCAAATAAATACCTTGGTATATTATTACATTATACTGTGGTATTTATTACCACATTCACGCGCCATGATATTTACATAGTACATAGTATTTTACAAAAGCACCATGGTATTACTATTTTACATTTAAAAAGTCAGTATTACCATGGTTCAATGCTCAAAAAATTAGTAATGACAAAGTACTTTGAACTATGCATGGAACTGAATTATGACCTTATTCCCGTACCATGGTATTTACATAGTACTCATTGCTTCTACAAAAATACCATTGTATTACCATTGTACATTTCCAGAAAACATAATATCACCATGGTACCATGCCTAAAACTATTCTGAAGTTTTTGTATGATATACTTTCATAAGCTTTCTTTACTGTTCACACATGCCATCTGAGCATCAGATTTGTGCATGTGCTTCCAAACATGTAGGAGTGTATTTGTGTGTCTGGAAAAAGATGAGTCTGTATCAGTGAGGCATTACTGACTCAGTTTGTGAGGCAGCAAAATACTCTCTATTGTTTCTTTGATTATGCCACATTTCCTCCACTTTTGCCTATTGACCCTTTCACTGCTGCATGACGCTGAGCATGATTCAGTTTCCTTCTGCTGAATCATGTCTGGCTCTCTCAAAGAGCACTCTCTTCCCTTTGTCTGTGACATACTCTTTTCTTTTTGGTGATTTAGTGCAAAGCGTGGCGATTTGAGATCCTTAGATCTCCATCCGCAGAACGTTAATCAGTCTGTTTCTGCTCTCTGCCCAAACCTAGCGAGCTGATCTCCCCAGACAGATTTCACAACAGGTTCAATTCACACCTGCGAATTAGCCATTAGTCCAACAGAGAACTGCTTGGTTTAAAACTGACTGCATTGCTATATTAATGAAGAATTGTGGGATATATGATAAACACAACTTCTTTTTTACACTGCATATGTAAGCATAGAGCATAAACGCGGTCATCTGTAGGACATGTATATTTGTAGCAAAAAAAAAAAACTACATTGCATGGGTTTTATGCAAAAATCTTTAAGATTTTATGTAAAGGTCATGTTTCATGAAGATATTTTGTAAATTTCCAACAATAAATATATTAAAAAGTATTTTTGGTTAGTAAATAAGCATTGCTAAGAACTTCATTTGGACAAATGTTTTATACTAAATGTTAATATTTAGATTTTTTTGCACCCTCAGATTTTTTAATAGTTGCTTCTTGACCAAATATTTTCTGATCCTAACAAACCATGCATCAATATTTATTCAGCTATCAGATGATGTATAAATCTCAATTTCAAAAGATTGAACCTTATGGTTTTGTGGTCCAGAGGTACATATACACTTCAAAAGAGACACACACGTAGATGTCTGTGAAAGATGTTTTCTCTTATTTGTGAATATGAACATTGTTGAATTACCTTATTTATTGCATCACATTTTTTTACTATAGGTTTGGAGTGGATAATTGTATTATTTGTTTGCTATTTATGCAACAGTATTTATTACTGTAATAATGTCCATTAGTAAGCATTGCTATGTGATAAAACTTCGTCTAGTGCTCTTATAAATGTTTTAGCATGACTTTGTGTTTGCATTTGTTTCATTGAATTCAGTATCCAGTCAGCAATAACATGGCCATGCAATTGCTAGCTTTTTTTTTTTTACTTCTTAAAGCATCACAGTTAGTGGAATAAACAATTCTAAAGATGCTTATAAAAGCTGGATCTGGCAACACCCTTTTAAGCTGCATTCACAATTATTTGCTTTCAGTCATCTTCATACCACAGACTCTAAACAATTTATGAAAACTGTCTAAATTGTTTTGATACATGCAGACACTATAGGATGAGTTTTAAAGTGCTAATTAATCATTTAAAGAACTTTATTTTTTATTATGAAAAAGAACTAAGGTCCAGACCTTAGTGACCTCATAGCTGCTTACAGCCAAAATTATTAGAACACTTAAGTATTCTAGTTAGATATTTAAGACCTGATCTGATTATCATCCAGTCTGTCCGGAATTACTTGAAAAAACAGAACAAACTGAACTTTTAAATCCAGAAGAACTTGGGGGAACAATGTCTCCCAAACACTTTAAGAGAACTACCTGCAAAGATACAGTACTATAAAAGGTTTTAGGCACTTATGCAAAAATGTTGTAAAATTGGGATACTTGCAAAAATAATGTTATATATATATATTTTTTTTTTATCTAGTAAAGCAGCTTGAGCAAGGTTTCTCATGAGCTTTGCAGGTAACTTTCTTGAAGCGTCTTAAAGACATTCTCCACAGGATTTTTTTTTTTGTTGTTGTTTCTTCATGTCATTCCAGACAGACTGGGTGATGATCATATCAGATCTCAAAAACCCTATTATTACAATTAATGACAAAATAAATATTTGATATTTCCTACTGACACACTACAGCAAAAAAAAAAATCATTAATCATCACTAATCATTTTGGAAGCCATGTACATCGCAATGGACATTTTTTGGTTTGCAAAATTTTGTTACAAGGCAGCTCGCTAGGTTTTGAAACATCTCTCAAACGCGCAGTCGTTTTTTCAGTCTGGTGAAGTCTTTGGCTGATCTCCAAAGCCAGCTCTGCAGCTCTCTTAGCACCCAGAATCCCTCCACCTTCCTCGAGAAGTCATTCGAGACAGGATGAGATGACAACACGGGGGCTGCCAGCAAAGTGTGAACCTCTCCATACTGATAAAGCAGCGAGAGAGAAGAGAGTCCAGCATGAGTGGACCGAACATCCCGGTGATGCTGAAGAGATGCCGATGAGTGGAGTACAGGCTGCTTTCCGAATTTTAAAGCCGTGTAGTTCTTGTTGAGTTTAAGCGTTTTATCATCATCCACGCTCAACAGTCTTCTCCGCTTACCCCATTGCTCCATTCCTTCCTCTTTCTCTTTCTCCTCTTTGGCAGCCCAGTTCTCTCCTTCTTTCCTCCGTCCTCTCCTGCCCCTCTTCAGATCCACCTGAGTTGTTCCCTCTCTCGTGGCCCGAGGCTCGTAGCTCCGCAGAGGAGCAGGGCTGTTTTGAAACTGCGTGGACAGAAGCGGGGCATAGCCCTGAGCAGGTGTGGAGGGCGGGAGGTTGGTGTAGCCCAGGGCATTCATCAGGCCAGATATGGAGCCCAGCAGGCCACTGAGGCCGGAGCAGAAGTGCATGAGCGAGCTCTGGAGGTACGGGCACAGGGTGGAGCGTGCCAACTCCCTCACGGCACACAGGAGAATGCTGTAGGCTCGCTGGTTCTGTGCCAGACGAGCGCCATTCTCCAGACCACGCCATAAGTCCACCCGCGTTGCTGCGCTGGGCACTGAAAGAGAGGAGCTGTTGGGACGAGGAGGAGAAAAACCGGGGTCGCTGAATGGAGGACCCAGATACGACAGCTAAGGGAAGAATCCAGAGATGAGAAGAGAATATATTAGATCCATTTTGTTGCATACAAAATTCTAAAATCAACAATTTTGTGGTATTGTTATGCAAAAACAGACTTTGGCGTATATATGGCATGCACGTGTTTGGCGTGCACATGATATGTCGTTTTCACACACATTTGATACACACCAACCTCACAACCCTTATCCTACCCATTGCACAGGGCTTCCAACTCCCACACAATGAGCATGAGACACACGCATTTGACCTGTCATCACAATATATATTTAGATTTTTGGCACATGATATCCTTTGTGTGTGTGTGTGCCTGTTCGGAAGTTGCAGTAACAGAGAAGACTGGTGCTTTGGTAAAATAAAATATGTATAAAAATAAAATAAACATGTAAATTTAGATGTAGCTTATGCTTCAAAAGGCTATGATTTAATTGATTAAATGTTAAAATCTGCAAGTTTCAATGGTGTGCGATGCTTTGTTTACTGCGGTTACTGTGGAAACAAGCTATATTCTTTGTAAAAAAGACTCTGCCCCCTGTCCCCATAGACACAAATTTTTACCAGATATTGTTGCCTGAACAAGGAAGTAACAAGTCTACCACTTTTGTTCAAATCAACTGAGGAAAAAAGCATTACAATAAATTGTGGAGCAATAAATTTATTATTACTATTATACTTTATCAAATTGTTCATGCTAACAATGTGTATGTAGCCAGTATTAGATTTACATGTAGATTTCAATTCCTGTACTGTTGAATTTCATATACCCAAAAAGTGTAACAATCCAGCTGAAAGTGCCAGCAGGACTCTTATGATGGCATTTCAGTCTGTTATCCTTTGCACTGCTCATCTGTCTCTGTAATGTCTCAGGATTCTCATGGCGCTTTTCCACTGCATGGTACAACTTGGCTCGGCACGGCTCGTTACGGCACGGCATGGCTCAGTTCGGCTCGGTTTGTGTTTCCACTGCAGTTTAGTACCGCTTTAGAGTGGGCGGGATTATTCACGTGCCGTTATAGTTGCGACTGTCGAGTTTTCCATCCAGTCTACTGTCGAGACATCCTCTTAAACGTGCCACAAACAAACACACAACAATGGAGTATTTTTCATTCCGCATCGCCCCATCAAGCTCTCACTGGATCCGCTCCTCGGCTATCAACGAGAGGAACGTCTGTACTTCCTAAATAGACCACGAAAAAGCCATTTTTGGTTGATACAAAAAGGTACATTTCTTCAAACAAAACATTTGCTTCTGATCTTTCGCTGGCTGTGCTGATATAAATCTAGTGGGTCTGTTGTGTCTCGTGTCACAAGTTCAGTGACGCAGTAATGACGATTTTCTCCGGCTAATCAGTGACCAGCAGA
>JAUMHR010000064.1:16920579-16939989 GCA_032361145.1 Enteromius fasciolatus
CCTTTGTTTTATAATTTTTTTTTAATGTGCTATAGTCTCTTGTTTTCCAAAAGCTGGATATATACAGAAATGTACAGCCGCTGGGTGGCTACGCTCAGTGCGAAGTTTTGTTTTGCCCCGCATACAATCCTGAGCATTTTCCCTGTTGGACTATCTGTGTGTATCTTGGACTGTTTATCTGGACTTCTGATCTTTCGCCGCCTGCCCCGACCTTCTGCCTTTTATATCACTGTGAGTTTTGGATTTCCCTCGTTGTTTTGTTTGCCCTGGAACTGACCCAAGCCTGTACGACTACGATTTCATAATAAAAGCCTGCACATGGATCCAAACGAGTCTGAGAGTTCGTTACAGAAAACTTCGCCGCCACCAGATCCAGCGGCTTTTTATCATATGATGGGAGAGATGGGTCGTCAAGCATCCGTGTTATCTACACACCAGGCCCAACTTGAAAAACGTACCGGTCTGACGGATGAACTGGTGTGATCTATTCAGGCACTAACCACCGCGACAGCGGCCCTGACTCAAGCCGCGGTCTCACCGCCCACGCCTCCCGTCGCCCAGCCACTGCCAGCGGCGGCCGCCGCACCCAACACCCCGGCGCGGGTCTCGCTTCCTGAGAAGTACGATGGATCAGCAGGCAAGTGCGAGGGATTCTTACTGCAATGTGACATTTGCATGAATCAACAGCCACAGAATTACCTCTCTTGATGAAAGTAAAGTGTCACTAATATGTTCGCTGTTAACCGGTAAAGCGCTGGATTGGGCCACAGCACTGTGGAAGGGCCATAATATGTCTTTCCCTCCGTACCGAGCGTTTCTAAGGGCTCACAGTTTATCGGCGCGGGTTGAGGGAGGACCTGCAGATGGAGCTAGCGAGCCGTGATCAGGACATGAGGTTGAATGAATACATGGAGCTGGCTATTAAAACAGACCACATCCTACGATCTCGCAGACCCCGCAGAAGTGTGACTCAACCTGCCTTCACCCGAACCCTCTTGCCGACTGCCGAACCCATGCAGATCGGATCGACTCAGTTGTCACGTGAGGAGCGGAATCGTCGTATGCACAACAACCTATGTCTCTACTGTGGTCTGCCTGGACACCTTCGTGCCACCTGCCCTACTCGTCCTCCACTATCTAAGACTTATCGGGTGAGTGCAGTCTCCATTAACTCCGTCATGACTGTTGATGTACAGCTGATTTATAAGGATGTTAAAGTCATTACGGAAGCTTTTGTGGACTCTGGGGCTGCGGGGAATTTTATAGACAAGGACTTTGTAACTAAACATGGCCTCCCTCTTCTTACATGTTCTCCGGCGATGGCGGTGGCAGCCCTCGACGGCCGGCCCCTAGGCACGGGGCGTGTTACACAACAGTCGACATCCATCACCCTTTGCACCAGCTCTCTGCACTCTGAGGAAATATCACTCCACGTAATTCACTCACCCGATCACCCGCTCATTCTGGGACTACCCTGGCTAAAGACACACAACCCCACCATCTGCTGGCAGACCCATAAGATACTTCAGTGGTCCGACTTCTGCCGTCAGCACTGTTTACACCCAACCATTCCCCGCACAGAGATCCACGAGGAGATTGACATCTCGGAGTTACCATCTGAATATCACGACTTGAAAGTAGCCTTTAGTCAAGCACGAGCCACCCGTCTACCACCCCACAGGCCCACGGATTGTGCCATCGATCTCATGCCAGGCTGCCAACCTACCCGAGGTCGGGTGTTTCCCCTTTCCCAACCCGAATCGGCCAGCATGGAGGCCTACATCAAAGAGGAATTGGCCAAGGGGTTCATCCGGTCTTCCACGTCACCAGCTTCTGCAGGGTTCTTCTTTGTTAAGAAGAGGGACGGCGGCCTACGCCCATGCATTGACTACAGATCTCTTAATGACATCACAATCAAGTTTCGATACCCGTTGCCACTAGTCCCTGCGGCCTTGGAACAACTTAGATCGGCCCGCTACTTCATTAAACTGGACTTACGCAATGCTTACAACCTGGTCCGTATAAGAGAAGGGGACGAATGGAAGACGGCCTTTTCCACTACCAACGGGCACTACGAGTACCTAGTGATGCCCTTCGGTCTCTCCAATAGTCCGGCAGTCTTTCAAGCCTTTGTGAACGACATCTTCAGGGAGATGCTAAACCGTTTCGTCATAGTCTATATAGACGATATTCTCATCTACTCTCCAGATTGTCCCAGCCACGTACGTCACGTCCGCCAGGTACTAAGAACTCTAATAACCCACCAGTTATATGCCAAAATGTCAGTTCCACCAGACAAAGACCAACTTTCTGGGCTATATAATCAGTCAGGAGGGAGTAGCAATGGATGATCAAAAGGTCTCCGCCGTGGCCGACTGGCCTCAACCTCAAACCTTAAAAGAGATGCAACGGTTCCTGGGGTTTGCGAACTTCTACAGGCGATTCATCAGGGACTTCAGTAAAGTGGCCGCACCATTGACTGATCTGACTAAATGGCACTACCGACATCTGCCTTGGACCCCCAAGAGTTTACAAGCCTTCAAAGAACTCAAAACTCGCTTCACCACTGCTCCCATCCTCAAGCATCCAGACCCCAATCTCCAGTTCGTCATTGAGGTAGATGCTTCCAACACCGGCATCGGGGCTATACTCTCACAGAGACATGGTCAACCACCTAAATTATTCCCATGTGCATTCTACTCCCGCAAACTCAAATCAGCCGAACATAATTACTTCTTCGCACGCTTCTCATTCCAGATCACGTACCGACCAGGTTCAAAGAATCTTAAAGCTGACGCCCTGTCACGTCTATACGATCCACCACAGTCCAATTCTGACCCTGAGACCATCCTTCCACCCACTCTCATCATGGCACCTGTGCAATGGGATATTATGCAGGAAATCCAGGATGTACAAGGAACCGACCCAATTCCCAACGGATGCCCCGCCGACCGAACCTTTGTCCCTGAACCCCTTCGTCAACGAGTTCTTCAGCTCATCCACAATCATCCCAGCTCCGGTCATCCAGGCATCCTAGCTACTACAGACCTTGTCAGCAATCGCTTCTGGTGGCCCACCTTAACCGCTGATGTCTCTGCCTTTGTTAAAAACTGCAACATCTGCATCATTTCTAAATCCTCCCGGCAACGCCCAGCAGGCCTGCTCTGTCCATTACCCATACCTAACAGACCCTGGTCCCATCTGTCCATCGATTTCATCACCGACATGCCACCTTCCAATCACCACACCGTCATCCTAAAAGTGGTTGATCGATTCTCAAAAGCCTGCCGCCTGATACCACTACCCAAGTTACCCACTGCATGGGAGACGGCGCAGACCCTGATGGAGCAGGTCTTCCGCTATTACGGACTACCCGAGGACATAGTGTCGGACCGGGGTCCACAGTTTACTTCACGTGTGTGGAAGGCATTCTGTACTTACCTGGGAATCAATGTGAGCCTCACTTCAGGTTATCATCCCGAGGCGAATGGTCAAGCTGAAAGGATGAATCAGGAGTTAATTCGATTTCTCCGCTCCTACTGTCACTCCCATCAACAAGACTGGAGCCAGTACCTGATTTGGGCGGAGTATGCGCAGAATTCCCTTCGAAAAGCTGCCACGCAGTTAACACCATTCCAATGCACTCTGGGCTTCCAACCTCCCTTATTCCCCTGGTCAGGGGAGCCCTCCGACCTGCCTACCGTGGATAACTGGTTAAGGAGAAGCGAACAGACCTGGAACAACGCCCATGTACACCTCACCCAGCAAGCCAACCAACTCCGCAGACCCGGTCCTCCCTACGAACCCGGCCAGTGGGTGTGGTTGTACACACGAGACCTCCGTCTCCGACTTCCCAGCCGCAAGCTTAGTCCAAGGTACGTGGGTCCAATCAAAATCCTTCATCAAATAACACCTGTCTCATACCGTTTAGACCTTCCTGCTAATTACCGAATCTCACCCACCTTTCATACCTCTCTCCTCAAGCCCGCTGCTGCCCACGAGGCTCCAGAGGTCCTAGACGAGGTCGCGGCACCAGACATCCCTCCCCTGGCTACCGAATCGGACAACATCTACCAGGTGCACGAAATCCTGGATTCCCGACGCCGGGGTAGGATCCTGCAGTACCTGGTGGACTGGGAGGGCTATGGACCTGAGGAGAGATCCTGGGTGGACGCTTCTAACATTCTGGACCCCTCGCTAACTGAGGACTTCCACCGCAATCATCCCAACAAACCAGCCCCCAGGCCCTGTGGCAGGCCCCGGCGTCGGACACTTCCTCGCTTCAGGAGCCGCTCGCAGTGGGGGGGCTCTGTCACGAGCCGCGCCTCTGTGGCTCCCTCGGGAACCTTCACCGGAATTTTAGTTCCCACCCGGACTGTTTTCTCCCACGTACCTTGGCTACTTCCCGTTTCAACTCCCGCCTCTCGGCGGCCTATTTAAGCCGCTGGGTGGCTACGCTCAGTGCGAAGTTTTGTTTTGCCCCGCATACAATCCTGAGCGTTTTCCCTGTTGGACTATCTGTGTGTATCTTGGACTGTTTATCTGGACTTCTGATCTTTCGCCGCCTGCCCCGACCTTCTGCCTTTTATATCACTGTGAGTTTTGGATTTCCCTCGTTGTTTTGTTTGCCCTGGAACTGACCCAAGCCTGTACGACTACGATTTCATAATAAAAGCCTGCACATGGATCCAAACGAGTCTGAGAGTTCGTTACACACGGAAAGGCACAAGATCGCTCTAATGAATTATCAAATAAGTTACCAAAAATAGTTCCTTGCCCAATAAAGCATGATATGCATGTTACTAGCATATTGCTAGCATGATTAACAGTTTACTAGGATGTTAGTAGCATGTTTCTAGCATGATTAGCAAGTTACTGGCATGTTGCTAGCAAGATTAGCAAGTTACTAGCATGATTTAAATAGATTAGAAATAGTATTAAATAGAGTGGAAGCTTAAAGGAGTTTAAGCTTCATAGACAAACACAGGAATTCTGAGTTCCCTTTCAGTCGGTCACTTTAACGTCACGTCAGTAGACAGTCATGAACACTGCCTAACATGCCTGGGCATCGAGCATGCTAGAGTGGCGTTCGTGGATGGGTCATGTTCTCCTTGTGGGAAAATGACCATCTCGGAGTTGCAGACAAGGCTCAATTACATGGCCGGTGGGGAAGTCCCTATTCCTCTTCCGCGTACTGGAGTTCACGCTGGCAGCGTCCGTGGAGCTTCCGGTTCCGGGGCAGAGAGGGCAGGCCTGATGGGGAGTGCCCCCTGTCACATGCTCCGACACTGATGGAGTTCCCATTGGGGCAGCCCGGTCAACTGGAAACAGAACATACTCTCCTCCCAGCATTGGGAGGAGAGTATGGCTCAGGAGATGAGGCACCCGGTTCCAGAGCAGCGTCCGGTGGGCCCTCAGCCGTTCCGGATACTGATCCTGAGCTGATTGCTATGCTTGTCCGGGCCGCTAAGGCGGTCAGGATTGAGTGGAACACTCCACAACATCCTGAACCTTTGAGGCTGGATGATTGGTATTTGGGTGTGGCTCGTGCCGGCGCGCAGGGACCCACTCCGGTACCTTTCTTTCCGGATGTGCATGATGAGTTGACTCAATCGTGGAAGGCACCTTTCACTGCCAGGAAGCGGTCGAGCGGCTCATCCTCTTTCACCACCCTTGATGGTGGCGCACCCCGGGGCTACACGGGGGTCCCCCAGGTGGGAGGTCTGTTGCGATGCAACTGTGTCCTCAGGCTTCTACTTCCTGGCAGGGTAACCCGTCGCACCCCTCTCGGGCCTGTAAGCACTCATGATCGATCGGCTCTGATCTCCATTGCAGTCCCGTCTGTTGGGTCGAGGAGCCGGCCGGAGGGGTCCCGCCCAGCCTGTCAAAGCCCCTGCAGGACCTGGTGGCAAGAGGAAATGCAAGGGACCCTAGGACAGGCGACCCAGGGATGAAAGGAGTTGCTCTTCAGGAGATGGTGACACCACTCCCTCCTCCGGAGGAGGGCCAGATGGAGATTTCTTCAACTGCCAGCAGACAGCCGCTAGCCTCAGGGATATCCGGCTCGGTTATGTGATTCAGTTTGCCCGGCGTCCTCCCAGGTTCAGGGGCGTTCGCTTCACGACGGTGAATGCAGACAATGCCCCTGTCCTGCGTGCAGAGATTGCTACTCTTCTAAAGAAGAAAGCAATAGAGCCGGTCCCTCCAACCGATATGAGGACAGGGTTTTACAGCCCATACTTCATAGTGCCCAAGAAAGGTGGTGGGTTACGACCGATCCTGGATCTGCGAGTCTTGAATCGAGCTCTTCACAGGCTTCCGTTCAAGATGTTGACACCGAAACGCATTTTCGAATACATCCATCCCCGGGATTGGTTTGCAGCAATCGACCTGAAGGATGCGCACCTTCATGTCTCAATCCTTCGGCAACACAGACCATTCCTGAGATTCGCGTTCGAAGGTCAGGCATATCAGTACCGCGTCCTGCCCTTCGGCCTTTCCCTGTCGCCCTACCTCGACTACTGGCTGATAGTAGCACAGTCCAGAGCTCAGTTATGCGAACACAGGGATTTGGTGGGACACCTCAGCCTGTTGGGCCTTCGGGTCAACTGGTAAAAGAGCAAACTCTGTCCGGTGCAGAGGATCTCTTTTCTCGGTATGGAATTGGACTCGGTCGCCCAGACAGCGCGCCTCACAGAGGAACATGCTCAGTCTCTGCTGACCAGCTTGAATACATTCAAAGACAGGAAAGTGGTCCCACTGAAACAATTTCAGAGGCTCCTGGGCCATATGGCAGTGGCTTCAGTGATAATGCCGTTGGGGCTGATCCATATGAGACCGCTTCAGCATTGGCTTCACGATCAAGTCCCGAGGTGGGCATGGAAACGCGGCTCGCTGCGGGTCCAAGTGGCTCCAGCCTGTCGTCTGGCCTTTTCCCCGTGGTCAGACCTAAGGTTTCTTTGGGCAGGAGTTCCCTTAGAACAGGATAGTGGATGCCATCACCCTGGCTTACCAAGCTCAGGGTGCGCCCTGCCCCCTCAGTGTACGGGCTCACTCAACTAGAAGTGTAGCTTCGTTCTGGGCGTTGGCACGTGGCGTCTCGCTTGCTGACATCTGTAGAGCTGCGGGTTGGGCGACCCCTAACACGTTTGCTAGGTTTTATAGCCTTCGTGTTGAACTGTTTTTTTCCCGTGTTTTCACCTCACACAGAGCTGAAGAACCAGAGGACCCATTGGGTCGGCTTGGTATCCTTCTCCAGTAATCCTTATCAGTGACACTGTGACTCCTCCAATCCCCTCGGCAGTTGGATGTTGCGGAGCATCTGACGCCAGGCCCTCGAGGCAATGTATCCTTGAGAACCGCTAGAGGGCTGGGAACCCCTGAGTGTTACCCTGAGAATCTCAGGTGGTATAGGTAAGATCTACCTTCCCCAGATTGAGGGTTTCAATCTCCTCCTATATTCCATATGCATTAAAAATCATGATCTATTTGAGTATTGTTTTACTCTTGAAGAGAATGACTTACACACGTCCTACAAGTGGACGTCCCAGTCCAGTTACTTATAGTGCAGTGCTGGTCCATGTGTTGAGTCCCTTCCTGAAGACCAAACACAGGGGGTTGGAGACTCACACATGGGACTGGAAAGTACAGTCTCGATTGGTGCTTTGGTAGGGATCCCTATTCGTCAGTCACCGACGTGACTTCGAAGAGACCGACTGAAAGAGAACGTCTCGGTTACGTATTGTAACCTTCGTTCCCTGAAGAAGGGAACGGAGACGTCACATCCCGTCGCCATAGGGGCTGTACCCGCCGCTAGGGGGCCGTAACACCGGCTCGGCTCCTCATCGAAGACCTAATGAACGCTAGACCGGCCTACTTATTCTCGCGTTGTGATTGGGTTCAGCTGATCCTAATCAGCGTATGCCAATGAAAATCATTAGTGTGTTTGCATACACGCAGTTGTTTTAGCATCTCGAAGCAAGATTCCTATTCGTCGGTCACCGACGTGACGTCTCCATTCCCTTCTTCAGGGAACGAGGGTTACAATACGTAACCGAGATGTTTCTGTTACTTATTCCTATGGAGAAAAATCACTTCCTGCTCTCCAGCTGCGTTTCGCGCGTCATCAAAACCACATGATTGCAAACAACCTATTGGCTGTAGTGTGTTCAGATTAAAATTTTGACAGTTGGATCTGGCAGGGTCTTGGCTCATCTGAACATTCCGTGAATGGAAGTCTATGGGAATTTTTCCAGGTTTTATCTTGAAAACGTAAGTCGGATCAGTCTGAAAAGATATAGCACACTGATTCAGACCAGTCTTAAGGGCTGGGCCACGTTGGTGGTCGTAGCTTTAAAGCTCTAGGAGCGTGTCGAAATTTGGCTCAGAAAAATAATAATAAGATTAAATAGTATATCAGTAAGTTGGATTTTTCAAGCTTACTTAACTATTTGCTTTCACAAAATAAACACATCTGGGAAGAGCATTCACAAGAAAACATCTTTAAACAAAAGTGTCCCATTTATCGTCACACACTAATAACACACATACACACAAACAGAGAGTGACTCACGTAAGTGTCTCTGATCTCCTTCAGCTGGTGGTCCAGGTATTTGGTCAGCTCGTATGTTCTCTCGATGGAGCTCCTCTCATTGGAAAGGATGAGTGTTCGGTCCAGGACCTGAGTGAGACCAACCGCTGCCAACATCATCAGCATCAGCGCCACCTGATCGACTGAAAATGCAACTGACCATTTTAACAGTAATTCTCTTTTTTTAGAGTATTTCTGTTAATGCATTTCAAGAAATGCTTTAATAATTGGGTTATTTCTTTAAAAATCCCAAATGGGGACTGTTATATTGTTTGAGAAATATAACACAGAGCGGAGAAAATCTGTCTGTAATCAGCTCTGGGTAAATGTTTGGTTTTTCTTAGCCTTCGCACATATTATGGTGTCATTTTAGCAATTTTTTTGTAATATGGTGGTTTTAGCTGTAATTCTTTTGAGGTATTCAAATGAAAATAATTAGATTTATGCTATGCTCTGTAGCGGTTACAATATTATGCGGCTTTGTCTGACACAGCTTCTGCTACCTTCTCTGCTAGAGTTTGTTTGTAGAGCAGTTCTGTGCAGGATTATTAAAGGGATTTATGGTCATATTGAAACGGGTCATAAAAAGTTTAAATAATTTTATGTACGGTGCATTATACCCTTAAGTTCAAAAATGTCTCTACTGCTTAAATGTGCCTTATTTCAATATTTTAATGTTTCTTTTTTTCATTCGTGCATTTAATTTCTAAAAAAACAAAAAACGAATTATAATAAAAATACTCAATATTTTGTATATTATTTTCAATATAATACTATTTTTTCCTTTTTGATTATCTGATGTGTCAGACAATAAGGAAGAAAATATCTGATTTCTGTTTTATCATGACTTTATGAAAATTAATGACATCTTTTTATGATAGCAATAAATACAGTGACCCAAAATATTTCATTACACAATCACTACTAAAATATCACATACTGTAAATAGCTAAAACAAAATCACATAATTAACAACATATTAAATTAAATTTTTTTAAATAGAAAATTAATATTAACTATAAACAGGAATCACTAATATTTGACAAACTGAAAGTGTTTATTTCTTTCTGTGTGAGTGTGTTTTTGAGCTCAGGTGTGTGTGTTTGCACCTGGTATTTATCACCTTAGGGGACCAATTGTCCCCACAAAGATAGGAATGCCAGTAAATTTTGACCTTGTGGGGACATTTTTTAGGTCCCCATGAGGAAACAAGCTTATAAATCACACAGAGTTAAGTCTTTTGAAAATCTAAAAGTGCACAGTTTCCTGTAAGGGGTAGGTTTAGGTGTAGGACAATACCACATACAGTCTGTACAGTATACAAATCATTACTCCTATGGAATGTCCCCATAAAACATGTAAACCCAACATTCATGAACTCAGGTGAGTATGTGTGTATTTGAGCTCAGCTGTGTGTGTTTGAACTCAGGGGTGTGTATGTGTGCATTTGGTATTTATCACGTTATGGGGACCAATTTTCCCCATAAACATAGAAATACCAGTAAATTTTGACCTTGTGGGGACATTTTCTTGGGTCCCCATGAGGAAACAAGCTTATAAATTGAAAATGCGCATAGTTTCCTGTAAGGGGTAGGTTTAGGTGTAGGTCAGTGTACAGCAATACCACATACAGTCTGTACAATATAAACACCATTACACCTATGCAGAGTCCCCATAAAACATGTAATCACAAGGGGTAGGTTTAGGGTCAGTGTAGGGCAATACCACGTACAGTCTGTACAGTATAAAAATCATTACGCCTATGGAAAGTATGTGTGTATGTCTTAGTGTGTTTGTTAGTTTTGGGCTTAAGTGTGTGTGTGTTTGAGCTTGTTTTGCTTGTTTTAAGCAAAAGCTCACTTAATTTCGATTTTTTTTTTTAAACAAGAAGACAATATATTTTTATTGTCTAAAAAATTCTTCTTGATTTTCTTTTTTTTAGATATTTTGGCTGGAAACAAAGCAAAAAAATCTAGTTTTGAAAAGCATTTTTTGCCATGTATGTGTGTGTTTTTGAGTTCAGGGGTGTGTTTGTGTGTGTGAGCTCAGAGGTGTGTGTTTCAGCTTAGGGGTGTATGTGTGTTTTGAGCTCAGGGGTGTGTGCGTGTGTGTGTGTGTGTGTGTGTTTTGAATTCAAAGGTGTGTGTTTTGAGCTCAGAGGTGTGTGTGTGTGTGTGTGTGTTTGAGCTCAGGGGTGTGTGTGTGTGTGTGTGTGTGTGTTTTTGAGCTTAGGGGTGTGTGAGTGTGCGTGTGGTCCTCTGCTTTGGGATGTGTTTTTGTTTTGAAGTATGTGTGTTCATAGCATTCTGTTTTGGATTATGTGTATATACATGCCTGTACACAGACCAGTGCATTTGTTACAGTCGGTGTTAAGCACGAGTGTGTGTGAACATGCTCGTCCAGAGGCTCTTTCACACCAGAAAACACACTGAGAAGATGGGATCTGATGAGAAGGAGCCTCCAAACTCTTAAAAGGGTCACGCAGTGCTCCTATTATGAGTGTGTGAGCCTCGGGGAGTCATCCGGCACAAACACATCTCACATCGTGTCTCTTTTCCCTTTCTCTTCTGTGTCAAGCATTCAGACGAACACGGCAGAGATGTGTAATTACTTGTTTGAGGCATTGTGTTTTCAACAGGTGTGAAATATGTGCACCTCCTCCCCTCCATTTTTCCTTTTCATCTCTGTTCCTCTCCTCTTCTTGAATCTTGCATCCATTTTTCCTCGTTCCTTTTCTCACAGGTTTCTTCTCACTGTCACACATTGTTTGTCTTTCCTTCCCCTCATATTCCTCCCATCAAGTTCTACAGGTTGTATTTGATCTTCTCATACACGCCTAAGTTTCCTCCCTATCTTTAAAGTGGTTTATCTCTTTTTTGCCCCTGGCCAAAATAACAACAGCTTATTAACCTCGATTAGCCCTTCCAGTTTTTCTTTGTAGAGCTGTTCCTCCTTATTCTTTCTCTCATTCATTCATTCTTCTTCAAGGAATTCTAATCTAAGACTCATCTAGATCAGTTGCAGGGTGTGGAAGAGTTCAGCAGTGCATTTCCGAACTCCTGATCCAGCGTAACCAGCTTATTAAAAAACATATCACATACTTAATCTTCTATTAAAGTTTCATAAACATTGACTTGTATCTTAATCGTATTAGAACTGTCAATGAATAACTGGATAAGAGCACCCCAAGGAACATTTTATTGCTCCAGGGTTTCTCTTTCAGGGCTCAGAAGACTCAGAAGAAGTTTTGCTTAATTAAAGCATTAAGATTGTCTCAAATTTTTCTGCTATTATATTTTCCGGAGAGAAGACAACTGGTAAAGTAGGTTATAAAATATAAAAATAAAGTTTTTTTTTATTAGCATCAGTACTTCCATAAAGAATTCTTAACATCTTTGCATTGGACAAAATGTTCTTTACAGTAAAAAAAGGCTACAAAATGTTGTTTTAAGATGGTAAGTTCTTTTTAAGAAAAGTTTACAGAAAATTTAAAACCTGCTCTTCTATGGTATTTTTACCATAGAAGGTAAAAATACATGGTATTTTACCATTTTATAAACATTTATTTTTAAGAGCTTGAGATTTTTAAAATAACGTTGATTTATGCCCCTTGCAAACAATAAATGAAAAAAAAAATATATATATATAAATGTTTATACTGAGATCGCTAAATTTTGACTGCAGGCTCCTTGAGATATCTTTTGAAACTTTATGAAAAAAATCAAATGTGAATAGATTACACATCAGGTTCACTTATCAAGTTTTTTTTTTTGCCATTGATGGTTCTATGAGGACCCTTTAATATCAATAAAACCATGTGCAACCTGTTTTCACAGAATTGCTTGAAATAACCACGAATTCCTAACACATAATTGTGCATAAGTGTTAGTATCACGTAATCATTGAAAATTCAGTGATGGGCTCACGTAAAAGATTACAATGTAATTCAGTAACAGGCATCAGCCATGATCCACGCACGGATTTGGATTCAAATATTGGGTAATGATATTGGCATTATTGCATATGTATTTTGGTGTGATTTTTTTTACTGTAAACAGTCACAACAGTTTTATTTATATTAATTTATTTATACATTTATGAGCTCTTAACCCAACACCTGCCCCTAAACCTACCATCCGTTAATAAAATACAAGATAAATCAGCAGTTACAACTACCAACATTTTTTATTAAAAAGGATTATTATTCTTCCAAGACAAAAGGATTGACCACCATCTCTCTGTCCACCGCGACTCATCTGTGCTGCAGCTGGCTGCTGCTTTGCGCAAATTTAAAAAATGCCGCCTGGAGAATCCTTACGTCTGCCTTGGTTGTAAAATTCTATTAGCTCTAGCGCGTCTTGTGACCAATCGCGTCATGCTGTTGTGAAATGTTACTGGCTCTTGTGTGTCTGCTGATCAATTTGTGTCATTCTACAGGACGAGAGTGTCTTTTTGAATAAGATGTCAACGCGTTAATAGAGCGGGATAATTTCAGCGATTAAAACCTTGTATTTTACTCTCTTCTTCGCATAAAGACATTGCATGGCTTCAGAAGGACTTGAAATGCAACAACTTAAATACCTGTGACTGCACTTATATTGTCTATGTTGTGTTTTATATTGTTCAGATGTGGGTAGGTTTAGGGTAAAGGTGGGGCTAGGTGCTACAATTTTATATCAAATGAATCCAGTTATCCGTAAGTGGATCACAGCTGATGCTTGTCATTGAATTAACATTACATTGTAATCTTTCAGTTGGTAGTATCACGCAATTTTCGATGATTACATGAAACAGCGAATTATGCATTAAGAGTTTGTGGTTATTCCACGCAATTCTGTGAGATCAGGTTGGTCATTAGATGAATAATAGTGAAGAAAAATTCTTAAACTTTTCTTCACACTAAGAATAATGTGTTTTTTTTAAGAGCTAATCACTTTAAGGAAGAACCAAAAATAGTTCTTCATCAAGTTTCTAAACTTTAATTTTTAAGAAAGTTTACTGGTGAGGCAACTGAGATACTGAAAAGATCGATTTCTTATAAAAGTAGGCACCATGCACATACCAATAATATCAAGACATCCATTTTAAACTAAAGAATTTTCAAAAGAAAATTTACAAAATCCAAAGTCTTTGGATTAACATTGCCAGGCAGAAATCTTGGAAAACTATCAGCACTCATCTCCAGAACAAACAAGATTTGACATTTTTTTCCAGTTATCTACCAGTCTGTTTCATTTATTTCTTAGCAAACACAGACAATTAAACTGCAGTTCTTCTCATGGCATAGTAGATCTTATCAAGAATCACATGAAGAATGTTCTTCCCTCTCATTGCTTATTTGGATGTGAGCACAACAGCTCAAAAACAGAGCGTTGGCATATTTGTATAACCCCTGAAACAAATCCCCTGCGACTTTATTGAATAACAACGGCTTTCATTTGGACGGATCTGCGTATGTTTGTCTTCTGCAGCTGGCAGCAATGATATGATGTCAAATCGGTATATCAGCCTTTCTCTTGTCTCACACACGCACACACACACACACACACACACATGCACGTAGCCTCTCGCTCCCCATCTTCTGACTGATTTGTTGCCTCTGTGTTAACACTAAACAGACGAGTCTCTGAGGCTCCAGTCAACAATACCAAGAATTTGGCATTATGGTGTAATATCATAAAACATGTTCCCTCCATCATATAAAGTTATATTGCCCATTTGATGGGCTGGTCAGTTCAGTGTACAAAGAGACTAGTCTTTCATATTCATGAGCGAATGTGTGTGTGTGCGTGTGTGTGTGTGTGTGTGTGTGTGGATGGGGTCAGGGTCATATTGTGTGTCTGTGTACAGTTAAAGTAGAGATTTATGTGCAGTCTGCACTCAATCAAATGTGCATTCCTTCACTGACTAGACACACACACATACATGCACGACACTAGATGGATGTTAGAATATAAATGCATCTTTACACACATGATGGACATCCAATGATTGTTTCTAGATGCATCAAGCTCGCATTCATACACTCTGTGATCTCTGCAAGGTGACACACACTCCTCAGTCTCCCTGTGGATATTTATTTAGAATTTTAAATGGATGAAAAGTTGGCCTGAAATGCCATTAGCTTTGCCAAAGACCTTCAGAACAAATAAGCAATGGACAATAAAACCTGTGCTAGGAGAAAAATCCTCACTTTCCCTGAAATTTCTGTCTGAAAATCAAGGTTCTTTGTTGGCTCTGATGGTTCTTGAAGAACCATCCTATTTTCTAAAATAACCATTTTGGCCTTAGTATGGAGAATATTTTAATAACCCTAAAGAACCTTTTTCCTCTATGAAGAACAGAAAGAGTCAATGGATGTTAAAGGTTCTTCATGGAATCATCAGTAATTTTTTAGTCCCGTTATAAACATTTAGGAGTTTATAATGGGAAATGTTATTTAGATCATTAAAAAGTTTTAAGAAGGAATGGTTTCACGAAGAAGTGAATTATGAAATCTTTCAATTGTACAAAATGTTTTTGTGCAATAAAGTGGAGAAAGGTTCCTTATTAAATTTCAAAACAACTACAAAACTGTTTTAAGAAATGTTGACTGAAAGGTGTTCTATAAAAAATTATCTAAACTGAAGATTCTTTATTGCCATGAATGGATGAACCTTTTAAAAAATTCTTGTTAAATAACTAAATAGTGATAAAAATAAAATCACATCTTTTCCTGTAGCCTATTTGACCAATATTTTATTTTTAGAGCACACAAAGATTGTTTTTAGTAGAAAGGTTCTTTGGGGCATAAAAAATGGTTCTTCTACAAAATGAAGATTCTTTATTGTCATTGATGGCTCATCAATCATTCTATTACACAAAAGATTGTTTATAGTAGAAAATGGAGGGCTGACGTACACTTATCTTTGATCTTAATTCTCATGTTTTCTTTTCAACTTTTTTTTCAGTTCCAATGCACTATACCTCTACCTCGGTTATTACCTTTCTTTTTTAATTATCTCTTCCCTCTCCCTCACCATCCCCTCATCTCTCTTACTCAAGTTTCTCATTTAATGTTTCCGAAATGTCCCACTCTTCAAAATAAAAACAACAGAACAAAGATACAATCTAGAAGATCGAACAGAACAGTTTAAGATGGAAAGACAGAAAGAAAGAAAGAAAGAAAGAAAGAAAGAAAGAAAGAAAGAAAGAAAGAAAGAACGAAAGAAGTGGGAGAGCAAAAGAGGCTTGGTGAAGCGAGGGGCCATGTTAATTTGGGAAAAATGTAAACAGCATGTGTAACTGTTCAAACCGTGACCAACTCATTTTATATCATTCCCCTGTGCTCGCTCGCTCCTTTTTCTTTTAGATGGAATCTGGGCTGTGTTAACCCTCTTTTTCTTTCCTCCATCCTTCCATCCCTCTTTTTCTCCTTAAGCCCTTGCTTCCTAAAGCTTTTCATCCCTCCACCTCTCTCTCTCTCGTTCTCTCTTTTTCCTAAAGCGACTGTCTTGTCTAAATCTTTGCATGAATTAAAATGCAAATGCACGGGGCTCTGTTACATGTTAATGGTTTAGAGCTTTTTTTCTCAAGACATCTGTGTGAGTTTGAGTGTGTTTGGCAGTTTGGGCTGTGTATGATCGCTGTGATAGATGCATGTGAGACAAAATGAACTGTAACAGAGAAAAGTGAGTGTGCATGTGTGCAAGCGTGACAGACTGCCCTGCTGCTTTGTTCAGGCGTAAATCGCATAATTTCGTCACACACTCTTCCTCTTTTCCACAGACATGGAAGGCTCCCTGAAGACAGGTGCTGTATGTGTGTTTTTAGACCCTAACTAACTTGAATTATGTACTTTCTCATATCAGTGTCAGTTAACAAGACAGGGGTGAGTTTGCCCTGAACCAAAGAATAACTGGTCTTTGTGTGTATTTGTGCTTGTGAGGACCAGATTTATGAGCATGTGAAAGAATGACAATAAACTTCAAAAGAACATTTGAATAATGCTTATGTTTGAAAGGTTCATAAATTATATTTTGCTCTCTGAAATTAACAAGTGAAAGTTCAGAAAATAACATCAACACTGAATAAAAACTATTTTGTCTATAAGTTTTCCTCACTGATTAAACCTGTTTTCTGCTTTAAACTGATATTTTAAAAAGTGCTTTTTGTTTTGCACAGTGCTTTGTTCTAAATATATATTTTTGTGTTTAAATGTTTGACTGTGGCTATTTTTAGGAACAACCTAAATATGTATTTCTATCATCCAACTTCACACTCTTCTTTATCGTGAAGATAATGTGCTTACTGAATCGCCCAGAACGTGGATAAACTAAATTTGCTTATCTCATTAAAAAGTAGGCTACTAGGCTACTAATTTTAATCAGAAAACACTCAAGTCAGACATCAGTCTCGCTCCAGCGTATGAAATTAGACGGATTTAACATATGCAAATAAAAATGATTTAGGGGACGTTTAGGTCAGCAATTCGATTATTTCACGTGAAAAGTTAAATTTGAACTAAATATGTGACGTGAACGAAATTGGCTCACTTTGCTGACGGTCAGGCCTCTCAAACTCAGAGCAGATTTTCAGAGGAGGAGTTTTTGACCAATTTGAGACAGTTTTCAGATTAGAAAAGTCAAATATTCATAATGGTTCAATCAGTAAACTATATTTCCACCTTAAAACTAATTTACACGCACATGCGCACAAACATGTTTTTTTAGTATTCAAAGCTTTGAGAAAATTAAATTTATAGAATATTGATATTATTAGATTATTATCATTATTAATATATGATTGAATATTAATAATAATACGTATAATGATAATAATAATAATAATACATTATCATAATTAACTCCAATGTCGCTTATCACTTACCTTTCCAGCGATGCATTGTAATTGGCCCAAATCCTCGGTTTCCGTTCTGATCCGTTTATTCTTTCTGAGGTTTTGAAAAGTTCTGGGTGAAGCCCGTTATTTTCCTGCGCTGTCCGGTACTTTAGTAAGCTCACAAAACGTCTCTCAAAACCTGGATTAGCCTGCGCTTGCCCGGGAAAAAATAGCCACAGAGAGGAAAATATTTGTACAATGAATAAAAAAAAGTAAAGAAATGCAGTAAAGTGTGTGATCCAGGTAAGTGTGTCCGAGACTCACTGAGTAAGAGAGTGACTGACTGAAGTGATTTTATACACATGCACCCCTCTGTTTCTCCTCCTCCTCCTCCTCTTCTTTTCTCTTCTTCAGTGATTCACTGTTGATTCATCTCCTCTGAAGTGAAGGACCCTGCCACGAGACTCGGAAACCACAAAAGCTGGGAGGAATTACACTTCTGACATGATTTCATAATTCCTCCAATTATTTTTTCACCAACTGCATGCTTTTTTCTCGGATTCGGTGACTCAATTATAATTTGTCGTTGAGTAATTCATTCAGAACGGACAGTGTTTAGACTGGTGTGTGTGTGTGTGTGTGTGTGTGTGTGTGCGTGCGTGTTTGACCTAGTCTTTGCTCGTTTGTTCGTCACTCCTCCGGTATTGCTTTTATTGACAGTGAGATTATTGAGGTTGTGTGTTGAACACACATGCGTGGGTTTATTTCAGAGGCGTGATGAGAGGATAAGTGCTTCATTTCACCGCGTGACTTTAGAAGAAGAGGAAGGATTAACACTGTGATTATTGCATAACTCTCTCCAGCCTGTGATGTTTGATTGATTTGCTGTCAGATAAAGTTTGATTGAATGAATCGTGACGCTGGCGTCCTCTGCTGTTGAACACCAGTAACTTACAACTCAACCATCATCGACATAACTGTAGAAAACTATGTCTTGCATAGAAAGATTTTTCCCTTTAACTGTATATGTTCATGGATATTGTTTTATTGCAGTTTTTGCCTATCGCTTACACACTAAGAACACTTGTTTACACCAAAGCCTCAATACCTAAACTTCTTATAGAGTACCTTAAACACAGAAAAAGTGCAACTACACAATAGTTCACCAAACACTACACAAGACCAATGCTAAAGGAAAATATCATTGATTTCTTTCCCATTTACCCAAATCAGTCAACATGGAGAATCACAACAAAACCAGTCCCAGGTGTCATGCTGCTACAGTAGTGTGCATAACACTGTTTGCTCAGCAAACAACAGACAAACGTGAAATACTGTATCAAGTACAGGTTACAATTACAGTGAAGAAGAACAACAACAAACATAAAAAATAATAAAAAACTGACAATATTGTTTTGTATACTGCTTAAACCTGATTGATGTGTCTACAATTTAACAATCATGTGTTTGTGCACCTGATGGCTGTGTTTAACAAATTGGCTCATAGCTGTGGTAATTTGACACTTCTTTGTCTGATGTATACAAGTGTGTTTAGTGTTTTGCAAATCACTGTGTGTTATGTTTTGCAAAAAGTGTGAAACTGTAAATGTGCTTATGTAACCAGCTCTTAAAATGAAGTCTTAGAATAAATTTAATAAATAAAAAAGAGACGTTAGAGCCTTGAAATAATAAATGTTTAATTTAATTAAAGTACATATTCTATGGACTGAAGGAAAAAAAAGAGCGATTTTCCCCTGGGGAGGAAAAAGACTACAATTCCCATGCTCCTTTTCGTGAGGAGCTGACCAATCAATGAGCGCCAAAGCTTCAGGTAATCAAGCTCCGCCTTCACTTCCTGTTACCTGCTTCCTGATCGAGAGCCCCGCATGGCTGTTCGTTGTTCGGTTAGAATTCGGAATCAATCCATGCCATCTTAGGAGAGCGCGATCAGCAGACGGCTGCCATTGATCAGGCGGAAAAGTTAGAGAGGCCATTCATTT
>JAUMHR010000064.1:16958472-16972366 GCA_032361145.1 Enteromius fasciolatus
AAAACGGAGCAGAAGTAATTAAAGTAAGTAAAGACATTTTCCTACTGCTTTAATGAAGGTTACGGTGGCTTCAGGTTTCGTCACTACACATACTGTACGTCATTGGAACGAGTGGTCTGGTTGTAGATTCGTCCAGTAGTATACAGAGGCATCTGATGGACGCAGGTTAAGCCCGCCTTCAGTAAGGTAGCTTGGCAAGACTAAGCTCCTGTGAGCTTTATAGTCGCGGAAGCCAGGCTAGGAGACTCTAATACAGGAGATCCACTCCAGGCAGCAGATATTTCCATGACTTTATGACATTTACAGACGACAGCTACGGTTGCAAGAATTGTACTGTAGAAAATATGGAAAAATATGTTTTAGAGCTTATGGATTTCACTTTAATTTACAATTAAAAAAATATATTTTTTAACTGATATAATGTTAACATACCAACCTACTGAAGAAGGCCAATTTTTTCTCTACACTATGTTCTATCTACTTGCTTTATTAAAAAAGAATAATAATAATAAAATAAATAAATAAAAACATAGCCTAACACATAGCCTAAAACCATCTGCTTAATGACTAAAATATAAATGTGAAAGAGAATGAAACAGAATCGGGAAAGGAACAAAGTCACCCTCTTCTATTCTGCACTTAAGATTTTGTGTCCATCTATCGGCATCAAACAGACAAACACAGAGTTCAGGACCGGCCTTCTTTGCCTGGATATGACGGTCACAGAGATCAGAATCACCAGGATAGACAGAAATGGCCTCCACAGCCATGACAGGACAGGCAGACAGTTCATTGAGAGAACCCTGTCTTAAGATACTGAGCTCACTCACTCATGCCCGATACCAAACACTGATACCTCACAGACATATTCAAACAAAGAAATACTGACAACAGAATGTCAGGCAGCAGAACGGCCAGATAGATGGATAAACAACGGGTAAATGAAGTTAACCAACGAATATTATTTGGTTTCTGTACCCAATATAAAAAAAAAAAGGAAAATGCACTGAGAATATTGGTATTTGTACTCTGTATCGGCAAGTACCAAAATTAAAAGTATCGGTATCAGGCGAATCCTAAAAAAATAAAAAAAGTATCAGTGCATGCCTAAATAGACCTTTTTAAATAGATTTACAGTGTCACCAGATGATGCTGCTCCATCAACAACTTCCGACAGGACGAAGAAACATTAGTCAAATAGGTTACCTATGATAATTTCTTCCTATCGTCACATGTCACGTGACTTTTTCAATGCACATGGTGGAATTTAACTGCTAAATGTGTTTCCATCTAAGTTTTTGCACAGTGGACTATGGCTGCTGGTGTCTATATTTCACGTACAATAGAATCACCAATTACTAGAGCTCTTTCATCACGTTTCTCAGTGGGTGCACAAGACAGGAGCAATCTACAGCAGATTGACCAAGAGCATTACCTTTGTCCTCTGTATCTCTCAGAGAGATGCCATGACACAATTATTATTAGAAATAGTAGTTGTAGCATTAACTTTGACAGTTTTTTTATTTAGTATTTTTTATTTATTTATCTTTTTTAAAACAGATTTCATTAATAATGTGAATATTTGATTGAGAACATACTGTAATTTTTACATAGTCAGATCAACTTATCTGCGAACACACACACACACACTTAAAATACCACGCTCTCCTACTTCAGGAGAAAGGGTGGTAAGTGGGACACTGCTTTAGAGACAGAAAAGTGGATCCAAGAGGTGTGTGTATGTGTGTGTGTGTGTGTGTTTTGGGGTGTTTTAACTGGAACAGTAGTGATGTACTCGTGGGATCTGGGTTATTTTTGCGTTTCATGGGAAACTGCTGTTTCTTTGTACCATAGACCAGTGCTTTTCAAACCTGTCCTGGAGGCACCCACTGCACATTTTGTATGTCTCCCATGTCAGATACATCCAATTCAGGGCTGTATCCGAAAATGCTCCCTATACCCTCATTCACTGTTCCCTACATTAGTCCACTTACTCAGTTCACTTGAAGGAGTGCATGAAAACGAGTGAGTGAATTCAGACACTGAGTGCACCGGAAGGACTGCTTGCTGCTATAATTTGAAACAGTCCCAAAATGCACAGCAAAAACGAATGTACAACCAATGTGCAAAAGCGGCAGTCCTTCCGGTGCACTCAGTGTTTGAATTCACTGATGAAGTGAATCAGGTGTGTTAGATGAGGGAGACATATAAAATGTGCAGGGCAGGGGTGCCTCCAGGACAGGTTTGGAAACCACTGCCGTACCCATGCACTGACGAAATAGTTGCCAACCAGTAATCTAGATCGGTAGCGGTGCTTGCCGAGGCATGCAGAACTATTACTTTTGGCCATACTTTGACGTACGATTTCAGCAAATCCTTAACTAGTCATACGTATTAAACTTAAGAGCTTAAGTTTTAAAACTTAATCCCCCAGTTTCACAGACAAGGCTTAAGCTAGTCCCAGACTAAATTGCATGTTTGAGCTGTATCAAAATGAAAATATCTTGCTCTGATATATCTTAAAACATGTCAGTGTCATTGTTCTGTGTTAAGATGCACACCTGTAATATTTTCTTATGAGGCATTTTTGTAAAAGTTAACCCTAACCCTAACCCTATATCCTTAACTTAATACAGGTTTGGGACAACATGTTAATAATGACAGAAATTAAATGTTAGGATGAACCATTCCATGAATGACTGTTAGCAACATGTTTGGTACTGTCCCTTTAAGACCTGCAGGCATCTGTGTTGCCAGACATACGATTATCATATTTGTACGATAATTGTATAATCAATAAAGAAATAAATCCCATAATGCACTATAATTTCAGTATTTTGTGTAACTTCAAATGATGGTCGTGTTAATCATAGGGCTTCTAGTAACATTCAGCTCCATTATAACATAACTTACACACATGTAGCAACATGTGGATCATCTGTTTACATCTGTTTGAGTAGACTGACATGGGCACTAAATGAAAAGCGAAATGAGACACACCTTCTCCCTGTTCTGTGACACACAATGGACACAAAAGCTTTGTTAGACTGGGCTCCCGGTACAAAAGCCTCTAGCTGAGGTTTGTGCTTTTCAATAAACAGTTATTTGGGGCATCTGGCAGTGCATGAACGCAGACAGTCTGAATGCATTCGACAGTGCTAATGATGAATTCTGAACATTTGGTGGACTCATGCTGTGTGTATCTCTCAGCCAGAAGTACCATGACGTTTTTAGGTACATATCTATCCTGCAACCGATCTCAAACGAGAGTATCTCTTCCATCAACATCCATTCAAACGTATCTGTCTGTAAAGCCTTTAAAAAATCTACATTTCATGACACATTTACTTGTGATTGGTATTAAGTGGGGTCAGGATTTTTTTTTCTTCAGCGCTGTCTTTGAGAACCTGACACCTTGTGGAAAAAGTTTGCAGTTGTGAAAGGATCCTGGTGGCTTAATTCTTGGTTTAACTTCTAATTCTTCAAAGTCTCGTTGCTCTTAATATCTCTTCTTCTCAACCTGGTTTTGAGTCCCCAAGCACACACCTTCATTTAGCACCCTTCTCAGTGGCATATAATAAACTAGACATTTCTGTGTGAGTTAATCTCTGTTTTCCTGAGAGGAGGAAGTAAGATATTATATCATTAGTAGTCTAATTTATATATTTGGGAATATGCAATAATTCTGATTATAAATCATTGAGGAATTCCCACTGGTACTCCATCAAGATCTTTCGAGAAACCTGTGCATTCAACACAAAGTGAACATCATTGCAATGCTGTACCTTACAGACTAAATTGTGTTAGCTGGTTTGATCCGATTAGGACTGTTTCACACCGGGTAACAATTGCATGGACAACCCTTCAGGGTTCCTTATGTCAGATGAAACATATGTTATGTCAACAGGTGAACACAAGTACCCCCACGAAGCTCCAAGTACATTCCACACACACATGATCTAACCACACAGCGCTCACTGGAGACGCGCGTCTAGTTAAACCTGACACAAATGTAGCTTCGGCATGACCACAGATACACTGTATCTCCAAATAACGCAGTGCTATTACGTCACGCACCTCTATCCATCTCTGCGCCTCGCGAACTGCAGGTTCGGGATGATGATGAGTCTGTTGAAAAAGACGTCGTCCTGCTTCCGAACCTGAACTTGCCATCTAGAAGTGGTGACCTAATAGAGATCCACCTCTCGCCCGACGAGTGACAGAAAAGCACTCAACTCGCCAGGTGAAGTTATTTCAGGTCTCTGTTTGTGTCGTGACGCAGACCGAGCTGCGCTGCTGCTGCGCTCGCGGATAAGATGAGAGACGTCAGAGCACGAAATAACCAATCACAACGGACCATCGCCTCCCAGCACGGCCCACCAGCCCAAACAGCCAATAGGATTGTGAGTTGAACTCCACTTCCCCTGCACCGGCCAACTCACACCCCTGCTGTACACACCCTGCTCCAGGGGCCTAACTTCAGAAGTTTCTTAAATAGGGAATAAATAAACTCTTTTTTAGACCACAAACAATAATACGAACAATATTTGGACACTTATGTAACTGTAAATATCATTGCATTAGATTGCAAGCTAAATTATTTGATTAAATTCTACCTCACAAAATGGACTATTTTCCATAACATTTCATTTGTGCTCTAAGTAGACCTATTAGAAGACTCTTTCATGCAACTAAACACAGCTTTGAAGTCCTCCTTTTCTGTTTTAAATATTAAAGTAAACAGCCTGAGCCACCCACGCAATCTTAGTTGACAACGAATCAGCAGAGGCGGATTTAGTGAATTTGGGGCCCTATATTTGCACACATTTACTGTATGCTGTCACATAGTTATGTCCAGTGTTTCAGTGACTTTTGCACAGTACTGACACAAACCTGTTTAGGCTTCATTTTCGCTTCTCTGTCTCCACATGTTGTATTTTAATGCAGCTACATTCTCAATAAATCTGTTTTCATTGATACTGTTTCTGTTGTCATAAAAAGGGATGAATATGAAATAGTTACTGAATAGTGACTTAGGCCTATCAAAACTACGTAACCAGCTATCATAACCAGTAGGCAGTCGCCTACCTTCGCCTAGTGGGTAAGACTGCCCCTGCGATTCAGCTACAGTGTGTCTAATAACTATTGAGCTCATCACCATTTATCTCAGTTAATATATTTCTAAAGGTGCTGTTGACATTAAAGATTTTTGACCAGATGTTGGTAACAAAACAAGTAATCCATACATGCAAAGAAAACAAAACATCTTCTTTCTTGAGTGACACGTTGGCCTTTTTATATGCCATCTGTCGGGACTAAAGCAACTAATTGCTTTCTAATTACTGAGAGAATTTAGCTGATGTCTTTCTATACCTTTTTGCAGCCCATGTTTTCACTTTCTCCCTGCGTCATTTCACGTTATTACACAGAACTTGGTCTCTGAACTTTCTTTGTATATATGGATTACCTAGTTTGTTACTGACATCTGGTGAACATGTCATATCAATAGCACCTTAAGAAATATATTTACTGAGAAAAATGATGACGTGTTCGATGCGTATTTTACATACTATGAAAGTAGTCTATGTATTTATATTGTATAGTGTTACAAACTTCAAAATAATCACATCAATTTTGAGATAAAAGTTTACAGTTTGTATATGAACGCTATATAACCTTTTTGAAAGTGACTTTTGAGAGTGTATATTGTATCGACAACACAGCGCCAGCAGGCGGCGACAAGACACTTCATAAAGAGATTCATTCAAATAGCGTTCAGGAATGTCAAGTCTTTAAGGGTCAAGAAACCCCAGAACACATTTTTTTTAAGATGTGAACATTCATATACAGACAGTATTTCAGTGAAAACACAAATAACACTCATGAACGTTATCAATTAAGTGGAAATTAGTTGTTAGGAGAGCATCTGATTTATGTCCAACGTGCTATGATGTCATGTTGATGAGTGCCAAAAAAAACCTAGAACAGTGGTGGCAAGCATGATGGGAAACGACTGACAACACAGCTTCATGCGTGTGACCCTCCCGCTTTTGATTTGAGCCAATCGATATTGTTTTTATACAGGTACATCTAAAAAAAATTAACATTGTGAAAAACACTTTTTTTAACCTTTTATATACAGACGCGGACAAAATTGTTGGTAGCTACGCTTCGGTCAATGAAAGAAACTCACAATGGTCACAAAAATAACTTTAATCTGAAAAAGTAATAATTAAAAAAAAAAACATAAATATTAACAAATGAAAGTAAGACATTGCTTTTCTACCATGCTTCAACAGAATTATTTAAAAAAATAAACTCATGCAACATGCCTGGATAAAAATAATGGTACCCCTAGAAAAAACTGAAAATAATGTGACCAAAGGGACATGTTAATTCAAGGTTTGACCACTATTTAGCATCACAGGTGTCTACAATCTTGTAATCAGTCAGTGGGCCTATACTGTATATACACACTTACCATGTATGTACCACACTTAACATGGACCAGAGGAAGCGAAGGAAAGTGTTGTCTCAGGAGATTAGAAAGAAAATTATAGACGAGCATCTTAAAGGTAAAGGCTATAAGACCATCTCCAAGCAGTTAGATGTTCCTGTGACAACAGTTGCACATATTATTCAGAAATGTAAGATCCATACAGATCCACAGTAAGAACTGTAGCAAATCTACCTGGACGTGACCACAGGAGGAAAATTGATAAAAAATCAAAGAGACGGATAATCTGAATGGTCACAAAAGAGCCCAGAAAGACTTCTAAAGAGATCCAAGGTGAACTTCATGCTCAAGGAACAACGTGTTAGATCGCACCATCCATCGTTGTTTGAGCCAAAGTGGACTACATGGGAGACGACCAAGGAGGACACCATTGTTGAAAACAAACCATAAAAAAAGCCAGGCTGGAATATGCCAAACTATATGTTGACAAGCCACAAAGCTTCTGGGAGAATATCCTATTTACAGGTGAAACAAAAATGGAACTTTTTGCCAAGGCACATCAGCTCTATGTCACAGACGGAAAAATGAAGCACATCAAGAAAGGAACAGTGTCCCTACTGTGTGACATGGAGGAGGATCTGTTATGTTCTGGGGCTGCTTTGCTGCATCTGACACAGGGGGTCTTGAATCTGTGCAGGGTACAATGAAATCTCAAGACTATCAAGGGATTCTAGAGAGGAATGTGCTGGCCAGTGCCAGAAAGCTTGCAACAGGACAATGACCCAAAACACACCCCAAAACACCCAAGAATTGTTAAGAGAAAAACATTGGACTATTCTAAAGTGTCCTTCTATGAGCACTGACCTCCATGAAGAGTGGAAAAATACCTGCTGAGAGGTGCAGAAGTCTCACTGACAGTTACAGGAATCGTTGATTGCAGTGATTGCCTCAAAAGCTTGTGCAACAAAATATTAAGTTAGAGGTACCAGCATTTTTGTCCAGGCATGTTCCATGAGTTTATTTTTTTTTTATATAATTCTTTTGAAGCCTGGTAGAAAAGCAATGTCTTACTTTCATTTGTTAATATTTATGGAATTTTTGTAATGATTAATTAATTTTTAATTAATGTAATTTTTGTGACCATTGTGAGTTTTTCTTTTATTGACCGACAATTTTGTCCGCGTCTGTATATTTTAGATTGATTACATGTAAAGTAAAACATGTTGTTTCAGTTTTGATTATTAGAGCTTACAGCTCATAAGTCTAAATCCAGTAGGCCTATCTCAAAATATTACAATGTTTCCTAAAATCAATCAATTAAAAAAATTCTACAGAAAAGAAAATGTTCATCAAAGTATGTTAATTTCTGCACTCAACACTTGGCTCCTTCAGCATCGAGGACTGCGGCTCTACTGAGGATCTCAAATTCAAAACTTCTAATTCAAATTTTATACACATACACAGTACGATATGCAGTGAAATGCTTATACGACTGCCTGTGACCTTAAAAATGTAAAAACAATTAAAAAGAAATAAATAGTGGAATAAAATAAGGGTAAGTTTAGCTATAGGAACATAAGAAAATATAACTAAATATAAACATTTTCAAAAACATATATAAGAAATATAGAAACTTATCTGAACAAACGTAGACAAAAATTGGACATGACTCCACGAACCCAAACGGTGTGACCGTACCTTTACTTGCACACCTTACACAATGCTAAAAAAAACAACGGACTTTTGGCGCTTTCCAGGTCGCAAAAGTACACACTAGATCCTTTAGCAAATTTATTTTGCCAGTTTCCTATTATTGGAGTACTGGACTGCAGGTGCTTTTGAGAAAGTGTCGGAGAGCGCGAGTCAGTGTGTGAAAGTTGGCAGTCTTGGTTTTTGTCAGCTGGTTGCATAACAGCAGGGCTCATAATGAACACTCATGAATATGCCTCTTCTGCAAGTAAAAACATTGCTGAGTAAATGCTGAGTAAATGTTTACTAAAGAACTTGCACATATTCGGAGAACTTTTTCTCTGACACAAAACTATAACTGTCACATTGTGTTCCTGTCTGTGTCCTGTGCTCCCCCATGATTTTATGTCTTTTGGTTTAGTCCAGTCCCGTTTTGGTCTTTCCCTCATTAGTTCCTTTGTTTCACCTGTGTCTGTACATCTGTCCTCACTTTAGCTTTGATTTCTTAGTGTTTAAAAACCCATGTTATTCATTTCAAGTTAGATCCTGTTAACGTTACGTCTCGTGCTTTATGTTCGTTGGTGTTTCCCGTATGTGTGTGTAAGTTTTGCTGCCCTGTCAGCTTTTTGTTTGTGTTTATTTGATTTTCTTTATTAAATTCTTTTGCATTTATCTGAGTCTTGCCGGTCTGTTAAACGCACACACGCCAGCGATAGCGCTTCGTGACAATAACGATGATGTTAACAGCACTGAACAACTGACCATCCGGAGTTTCTCTGGGACAGGGGTGATAAACTCATTTTAACCCCTGGTCTAGAGTGTGGCGCCGGATGAAACAGTGTTGATTAAAGGCGTCTCCAAGTGACAGAATAGCACATTATTTTCCATTCAGCTGCACTCAGAGGTTAAAAAAGTTAAAAATGCATTTGTTTCACTCTTTAAAAAAATCTGTAAAAATAGGGCGAAATACAGTATTGAAGTTAAACTTCAGCAACTATAGCTGAAATATAGATATTTTTTATGTTGAATATTTCAAATTAGGTTTTATGAATTCAATTGTTATCATGTAATATTATATTTATTATATAATTTTTCAATTTTTTTTCTTAAGTATTTTTATTACAGTAGGTTTTGGTGAGTTTGTTGGTTGTGCATTTTTTTTATTTAAAATGCACATTAAATGTCTATATTTTTAAAATGAATTTTTCTATGTATTTCTCTCTCTCTCTCTCTCTCTCTCTATATATATATATATATTTATTTAGAAATATAAAAAAATATTAATCCTTATTGAAATGCCTCTTCATTACTTTGCGATTTAAACAGATTTAAAATAGATATATATATATATGTGTGTGTGTGTGGATGGGTTTATGTGGTTTATGAGGACACAAATGTGTATAATGACATGGGTATAACATAGGTATTACAATATGTAGGTGTTTAATGAGGACATTTTCAGTGTCCCCGTAATTCAAAACGCTTAAAAAACATACTAAATGGTGTTTTTTTGAAAATCTAAAAATGCACACAGTTTCCTGTAAGGGGTAGGTTTAGTATGTTCTCATTGTTGTATACAGTATACGTTGTATAACGCTGCAGCTTTAATAAAGTGTGTGCTTCTGGACTCAAACCTTCATTTACAAGAATCACAAAGAGCAGCAACTCATGAGCGTTTCACACCAATCAAACCGCTAGAAAACATGCTTGGGGATTGATGGGAATTATAATTAATATAAAATTAATATCAGGCTAACAAAACCTATTTAGAGGAACCAGAAGTGTGAGAAGAAAAGAAAGGTGGTGCACCACATCAGTGTTCTCCATCAGCCTCTTTATTTTAATATTAGCACATAAACTGCTGTGTATGGTGTCCGATTATAAAAACAGGAACAGAGATCTCAACTACTGACCATCCTTTTTCACAAACACTTCAAAACATTTCCACACCTGGCTTTCTGTTTATTATTGTGCAAAGGCTGGAAATATCAGAGGATTTTCAGCTTATTTCAAGTCTGTTTGGTGCATTTTTTTATATAACATTTAAATAATGCTCTGTGAAAGGCTGTTTTGTCTTATTGGACATATTTCTACACAAATAATACATAATTCAAATAATATTTCATTTTATCATTACATTTTTTTTTGTTTCTATTTGCGTCTGGTTTCAGCAACAAAACAGTTGAGGGTTAGCTGAGGCTTCATAAATCACTCATACTGATAAAAATAGAGATGATGCCAACCCCCAGAAGACCTCAGATGATGCTATTCCTGGAACAACATACAAAACTACCACATTTTGCTTAGTAGCAATGGCGATCGAAAGTTGATTTTTATTGTACATTCCTTGCATAGCCACCAATAACCTGCTTCTGCATATAATGTATTATGATTTTCTGTAAAGCTGCTGTACAATTAATTAAAATCTTAAATCCAATTGATCTGATTTTGAAGATTTTTGATGCAAAAGCCACCTTTTCAGATCTTTTTAATGTTCAGTAATTTCACTTATTTGTTAGGGTTAGAACTCTTCTCTTAAAACTTGTGCAGGACAATTGGAAGATATCTTTTGTTTTATTTTTAATGTCATTGGGTCTTCAGAAGCTTCCTCGTCTTTAGAAGGAACCTTTTGTACATGTGCCAAAGAACAAGACTCCAAAATCTGTAAGTGTGTATAGACCAGCAGCACTCACATCACTGATTATGAAAACATTTGAGAAGATCATAACAAATGAATGAAATTTAGACCTGTTACAATTCACCTATAGGTCAATAAATACTTTATTAGGCTAAATATGGTTTTAACACATCTTGATGGGGTGAAGACTTTTATTAATTTTTCATCAGCTTTTAACTGCATTCAGCCTCATATCTTATTATTAAGGATTCATGGGATGGCTTTTGTAACTGATAGACCTCAGCGTGTGAAGATTGAATCTGATGTTCTCCTTTCCTCGACTGGGTCTCCACAGGGTTGTGTACTTTCACCTCTTTTATTTAGGCTTTATACAAATGTGTATCAAACACAATTAGAAAGATGTCATGGTTCTTGGAGGATTTTACTGATTGGTGTAAATATTTTTTTTTTTAAACATAAATGCATCTAAAACCAAGGAGATGATTGTAGATATTTTTAGATAATGTGTGCAAGAATGTTTTTTAATCATTTTTAATCATTAAATAGCTAATTTTACACTATTGTCCCCATGGTGTCTTGGCTTAGTTCATCCAAAAATGAAAATTCTGGGTCACCATTGACTTCCATATAATTTATTTCTACTATGGAAGTCAATGGTGACCAAAACAGCCTGGTTACAAACTTAACTCAAAATATGTTCCTTTGTGTTTTAGCAAAACAAAAAAAAAATCCATACAGGTTTGGGTGAACTATTCCTTCAAATACAGTAATTGCAGTGATTGGAATCTGACACAAATAGAAATGCAGGCCAGTCATCTCTATACATGACTTCTGAAAACCTTTCAGGAACTACAACTGAATGTGGAAATCAAACATGAGCCCGTGGTGATGATGACAGGAGAGATATGGATGAAGGACATCTAGCACCTCAAGCTGGAGGAGGAGCTTTATCAGATGGGAGGCGGGGCTCGTCTGAGCCAATCAGAACCAGAGAAAGTGTGGAAGTGTTAAAATCGGAAAGAGGAAGTTAAGCAAACCGGTGGGTTCAAGCTGTGAGATACATCAAATTCTTCTGAAAAGACCTGATGTATAAATGATGATGGGGATATTAATAGAATAAGACCAGAGAAAAAACACCTAAAGGAAATGTGCTGCAACTTTCTCAGTTCTGTAGAAACTGTGAGTGTAAAAAAAAGACCTAGAAGACGTGAAGATCATCCTAGTGAAGAATTCGTCTTCAGTTTTGAGCATCAGATATGCAACAAATTTTCTTCTCAAAGGAGCACAAGAATATTTCAGCTGTATAACGCTCACACAGTGAAAGGTCACTGTGTTTCTGAAACGATCTTCACAGAGACCAAGTGAACGTGAGGAAATTATAGCAGCTGGTATGCAAATGTTTATTTTAAAGTGCAACAGACATGCAAATACACATATGGCCTTTAGATAAAATGAAGAAGGAAGACTGTGTTGCATCATTAATAAATGGAGACCTTTTTACAGCTGTAAAGTCCAAAAAAGTAAGGACAAACATGTGTGACACAAGTCCAAAAATAAGTACACATGTACCTTATTAGTGCTGATTAATGCCTTGCTTCACACTTTACAGTATGGATATTGAGGAAGCTGAAGTTCTCACTCGTTTACTGTCCATCTCAGACATCAAACATCAGACAATAAAACACGCGTCTGATCATGATTTACCGTGGACATCCACTTCATATAAAACAAATCATGTTGGGCTTCTTTAGAACAAAAAAATCATTAGATTTCATTAAAAGACAGTTCAGTAATTGTTATTTTAATTCTTTACTAATCTTCACAGCCTTCCAAGCTCTAGTTTTTCCAAGCACTTCAAGCAATAAAACGTAGTAGAAACATTTCCTTTTCGATTTGTTTTAATAAGTAACGGTCAGAATATGTATGTTGTTTCACAGAAACTTGTTGTACATTTCACTCATATTTTCACCCTCAGTTATTTGAATATTAAAGCAGGCATTGTACTTGCATTTCAAATGTGTGAAATGTGTTCGACGCAGACACAGAAATGTCCTGTCTTTGACCCAGATACTGTAGAACTGAACGTGTCAGAGCGGACTTAATAAAACACTTTTTAGCATGTGACGCATTCCCCTTTTGCACTCAGAAGATACGAGCTGTTTCCTTTCACACACAGGAAGTCATGATCAGGAAATCACGTTTAAGAAATTAACTCCATACCTCCTCAAGATTTCCCAACTCACCATTTCAAAAGGTCAAAACCGATCTAAAGTAAGCGTTAATTTACAGTTTTTGCAAAAAAATTGGTTTAATCAAACTTACATTCATAACCACAGCCTGAGCTGAAGAAAAAGTTATGTCACAGAACTCAGCAAAAAACAGAAAACATGGATCAAATTCTAATATTGAGAGACATTCAGACCAGTAGCATAAACTATTGATTTACTTAAATAGCCCTTTTCGCTCATATGCATTTCGCCCTGATTTTGCTGAGTTCAATATGTTTTAATCAACAGTTTAATCCAAATTTTTAGTTTTGACCATATCTCTACAGCTAAACCTACTTATTAATGAATCATACCTAAAATCATATTTAATGATAAACTTCACACCAAAACCTCACAAAAACTATGAACTGGTTCTTCAGATCTGATTGGCTAATCACAATGTTGTTCCAGGGTCAACAAAGATTTTGACCCAGGGACATGTCGAACTCAGCAAAATCATGCTTCACTTCACACAGTTTCAAAGCTTTACAGAAAATGCAGTTAGCACACACACATACACACACACACACATATTTTTTTCATTTTCAAACAAACCAAAAAAAGTTTATACATCGTACAAAGGTAAATACAATGCATATTCTACAATATAAAGAATATAAGAGCTGGATGACCAGATAAATGGATTATTATTAAATAAAAAATAATAATAAAGAACACACATTTTCATTAAAGCAATAAAGATTCAACTGTTTTGAGTGCATTTATATTTCTTCATTTTTACTGTGAACTCACAACACACTCCAACCAGTCACACTCCAACCCATCACACTCCAACTCATCACACTCCAACTCGTCACACTCCAACCCGTCACACTCCAACCC
>JAUMHR010000064.1:17015368-17033442 GCA_032361145.1 Enteromius fasciolatus
AGAGGAGACAAAACCCCATCCATGAGAGAATGGAGAAAAAACCTTGGGAGAACCAGGCTTAGTTGGGTCCAGTTCTCCTCTGGCCGGACGCCCAGCACCTCATTTCCAGTTTAAAAATTTCTAGTGATTATCATCGTCTTGATATTATTCACACAGTGGCAGTAAATTATTAATAATGTATTGATTCTGCCTAATTCTTAATCTTTTATTAAGTCATGAACCCGTTGCAGTCTTACATTAAATCTGTGTGGGAAATCTTAGTCTAATTTAATTTGTTTTATGATGTTAATATAAAAATCAAATTTATTCGTCTTTAATTTTTATATGAATGTGTAATGTTTGGATCGCTCATGTCATCTGTGATTGGAGAACTCTGCATGTTGTGGGTCGGTGAGATTCTGAGGTGTTTTGCAGAACTCCTGCATCAGGTCCAAGCTGCGTGATTTTCTGTATGTGTCTGAGAATCTTCCCACTGAATACTGCAGACGGCGTCCTCGCATCCGTCTCCTGAAGCGCCGCATCCAGACGCTCTACACCATCATCACCCGCACATGTTTCCGGGTGAGCGACCCCTCACACACTAACCTCTTCTTACAGCAACCGTGTCACTGCCAGAGCTGCATCGAGTGTACATGTTTGATTATTATTGAGAGGGACCAAATGTGGTCACTTATATAGTGAAAGATGAAAACAACCCACTAGTGAGGACGTTTAGCTGGTCGTCTAGATGAAAAGTCTTGTAAATCAGTCTCCAGTAGATTTGATGTAGATCTAGTGTCCTGCACATGTTTCTATGAAGGGTAGGTTTAGGGAGAGGGGTTGGGTTTGGGGTTAGAAAATATCATTCACCTGATAGAAGATCAATGGAAGTCTATGTAATGTCCTCACTAAGACAGCAGAACAAACATGAGTGTGTGTGTGTGTGTGTGTGTGTGTGTAGGATCTGGTGTTTTTCACAGATGACTGTGAGGCTCTGGAAACAGGAAACATCAGTCCACGATACTCAGAAGACCGACTGGAACATCTGATAGAAGACGCCTGAGATAAACACGAAACGGCACCAATGCTTTCCCCAATATTACCCAGAAACACGTTAAACAAGCACACTTACAGTGTGTGTGTGTGTGTGTGTGCTGAACATGGTGTTTTTGATAGAACTAGTAATACCCAGTTCTAGGTGAGGTTCCCTTTTAATGTGTGTGTGTGTGTGTGTGTGTGTGTGTGTCCTGCATTCCACTGGGAAGGGAAAAACATTCCACAGGAAATTAGCAAAATGCCAGTCATTCATCTCAGTCTGTGCAGTAATAAAGCAGTGGTCTGTGTACATGTCTGCATGTATTGACCACAACATGTGAGATATTTAGCATGTTTCTCTCCTCGGCGCTCGGTCACAGCTGCATGAAATATCTCAATATATCACGTCCTTCATCACCGAGACTGTTCTTCTGCATCTCTTCACCAGCTCAGCCTTTGTTCACAGCGGTTCTCTCATTTATGATGTAACTTTCAGTGCTGAAATGGTAAAATATTTTATTAATAAAATACAAATGAGTGTGATTTTTGTACACTGAGACAAAATTGGTCTAATAATGATTTTCACAGTAAGCGAGCAACGTTGTATTAAAGAAGAAAGCCTCTTTTGTAGTGAATGCTGATGTTTTTGTGCTGGCCTTCTTCAGTTCTTATGAAAACGGTGAGATGGTTGTGTTTCTGGAAGCACCTGGAGACTAACATGACCTACTTCTGGACTTGCTTGGCGATGGATTCACATTCGTCTGTTGCTGTGACTCGTTTAATCAGTTCCAGCCATCCTTCACACTGAGATCTGGCTGTAGCCTAATGGAGAGCTCCAGACCTGGAAACAATGCCTGGAACATTTGCTAACCTTGTCCTGTTTCCTGAGAAGATGGAACAAATTGCCTGCTCTCTTCCTGAGTTCACTGGCACTCGCAGCTGACGTGGAAAATTAAAGACAAAAATGTGAACAGAGGGTTAGGAGAGTGCGTTAGAATGTGCGTCTAAATAATCGGCTCATAAACAGCATGTTTTCAGGACCAACATACATGATGATGCACTTTCAGGAGCAGAGAATGATAACAGCAGTTACTGTAAAATAATCAAAGGTTAGACAGAAAATGTAAGCATATGTTCACACAATTTCTGTTTCTATTGTCAGATGGCCATTTTTACCTTAGATCCGAGTCAAATTACAGATAAAAATGACTTCATAATGTTATTTTTACTGTTAAAAATAACCCCACGGCTTGCTGGGAGCTGTAGTTTTCTGTTTGTAATCTCAAATCTTTTGACTCTTTCTTGTGTCGAGGCAGTGGAGATCATTCAAGAACTGTGAAACCGCACTGTTCAGGTTTTTTCTCCAGAGTTTGCACAAATATGTAACACAGGACAGATATTATGTTTTTTTTTGCATTTTCATTTTTAACATAGTTCACTTCCCCTACCAAATTACTCAGTAAATATTAATCTGTGACGTTTCATATTTTGTATTTCATCACTTTACATCTCTTTCTTTCTTCAGAAAAATATCAGAAAGCTCAAAATTTGAAGTTGCTTGATTTGACCTGGAAGCCTTTGCTCTGAGCTGTTTGGTGTCTGAGCCTGGTTTCAGGTGAATCCTGTTCAGAAGGTGTTGGTCTCTGAAGGTCCCGCTGGAGCTGCTCAGAGGAGAGGAGTGTTGGACGCCTCGCGGGGAGACAGCGCCCTCTGGCGAACGAATGCTGTCCTTCATCACCGTTTGATCAAAACACTATTCCTCAGACATCATCTCTGATTCAGTTTGCATTTGAGAACATTTTAAGGCGCTGAAGGAAGTCAGGTAACATGATAACGGATCTAATCGATCTAAATCGTTCCATCTTTAAATGAATCCCAATCAGCATTAAGACAGCGAGGATCTATCTTTGAGAGTTATTTTTTTCCAGCTGATGAACGATTGGCAGACAGTCAGATGCTCGGTATCTAGAAGAATATATATTTTTAATAAATAAACAGATTCATGAGCTGATACGAGAGTTAAAACTATAAGAAACACACTAATTAAACACCGAGGGTGAATAATGAGACTCGAGCGAAGCCTCGCGTCAGAAAACCCCGACAGAAGTCGTTTAGTGCTTGATTTAACCCAAACAGAGAAGCAGAGAAGGGTTATTCCCAGCTCTGAGAGCCAGACTGAGGTTTTTCCATCATGTTCACGGTTCCATTGTTTTTTGTTTTATAACCATCTGATTAGTTAATAAGAAAACGGCTCTTGAAAGTTTCGCCAGGAATCTCTCAGTCTGTGATCATGATGGAGTTTGGTTGTGTTTGTTCCGCATCATTCTGAGCTTATGGAGTCATTTGGCAGCTGTGATTAAATTTAATTGTATTGTTTTACATTTTTATATGCTTTAATTTTTTGTGATTGTATAGCATGAAACTATATTATTAAGGGTTAATTCGGACGCAAAACTGCAGCTTCAGTTAGAATAGTGCTCAGATATTGTTCAGACATCTTTCTGCTGCAAGGACGGCCAGCAAAACCAACCATAAGGGTGTTTATTAAACTGAGATGTATACATCACCCAAAAGCTGAATAAATAATCTTTCAGTTGATATGTAGAATTGGACAATATTTGGCAGAGAGACAACTATATATATCAATATCGAGAAAATCGCTTTTAAATTTGTCCAAATGAATATTTACAGTAAGAAAATTAGGAAATATTCTAATGATTTTTGACATTGAAGAATAATGGATCATTTTGACCCATGCAGTGTATTTATTGGCTATTTCTAAAAAATACATGCTGCTGTGCTCCAGACTGGTGTGTAACAGTGTGTGTGTGTGTGTGTGTTTTTAAGTTCACTTCTATTTTTAAATGTGAAATAGGTTTGCTAAATATGAAGGAAAACTAGCCATACATATCAGTTAATGGGGTAAATAAAGAGTGATGAGATCTTTCTCGAGTCTGGAGATGATATGCTCTGTCTGTATTTAATCTTACACAAATTATATGATTTAGCACCTTAATGCACGATCGTGCTGATCCTGCATCAGTGTATCTTTTATCATTATTCATTTTTATTATTTGGCAGAATCAAATTGTATTCATTTGACCATTTATCATGAAAATGTAAAATTCATGAGATTGAACTGAATTCTCTGCTATTTATATTCACACACTTATACACGAATACAGCAGTAAACAACATGTATCAATCATAATTCATTTTTCTTAATGTGGTCATTTAGTTTATGAAGTTTACAATTTGACACGAACCATCCATCCTCACAGGGTTATAATAAGAGAAACCAATATTATCATATTACTAGCCATGAGAATAAAATGGTGTGGTTGGGTTAATAACTTATCTGTATCATATCTGTATGTTGTTCATATTACAGGCCTATTATTTTCCGGGTTTTACAGCGAGTGTCTATATAAACTTATATTTTATTTATTTTCTCCCTGTCTCAGTTTTCAGTGTCGGGCCTATATCATCGTGGTTTTGACGAGTCAAATAAATCACTTGAAACTGTGTACGAATATATTTAAAAGAGACATTAAAGCGATGGTTTTCAATAAACAAACTGCAGTGCAATGTAAATATCCTGCAGACAGTTTAAAGGTGGAACCGTGGGGGGGCGCTATAGCTCTTAACACCGAGCAGATCTCCAAACTACAATAATTATCATTAAATGCTGCACTTGTTTCATGCACACTTCTTCCAGACGTTTTATTTTTTGTTTTTGTTTTTTTGCAAATGGTGTGTCATTCCAATGAATGGAAAACATTTTTGCAATTAGATGACATAATATATTCCAGGGAAATGGACTATTAATATTGGGCAGGTCTTCAAATACTCGTCTCTGTCTGTCTCTCTTAAACACATGGTGCTTGAGAAATATTTTCAGAAATGCCAAATTCGGACTTAACAGGACGAAGAGAAAGTAGGCTGTATTTTAATATATATTTTAATGGAATTTGTCGATATCATCAAATAAAATAAGCACCAGTTGCCACTGACACACTATTAGTTTCCATATCATCGACTTCCATTGATCTTCTATCAGGTGAATGATATTTTCTAACCCCAAACCCAACCCCTCTCCCTAAACCTACCCTTCATAGAAACATGTGCAGGACACTAGATCTACATCAGATCTACTGGAGACTGATTTAGAAGAGTTTATTTAGTGAGGACCAGCTAAATGTCCTCACTAGTGGCTTGTTTTCATCTTTCACTATATAAGTGACCACATTTGGTTCCTCACAAGTATAGTCAAACCAGTACACACACACACACACACACACAATAACATAATCTGTGGCACTTTGCGCATGTGTGTCATTAGCCTGCTTTGACGTGAATGGAAGAATATGTGGTAAAGTTAGTGATTGTGATTATTTGATAGTTTAGTTGATGGTTTACTCTAGTTCAGCCTGGTTTAGGTTGGTTTTCTAGGTTATCTTCAGTCTGAAGTCTTTGAATGAAGGGAATGACGGACGTGGCGCCAGTGAAATGAAGCCCGATTCTCTTCGCAAACTTCCCGTTGTGATATTCTGGATGATAAAAACAAGTGACTTTTGTTTCCCTTTTAGCCCGGGGCGTGAAGAGAGAGAGAGTGCGACCTTTTCTGAAAAGAAGGGACAGATTCCCCTCAGATCTTTTGTGAGCTTTCAGTCGGAGCGCTCACCCGTGTGATTCTCATCTTATTGTCATTAGGGCTTTTATTAATTACCGAGCAGTGACTCCAGTCCCAGCTGAACGTTTTCAACCCTGCTCCCTTTTTTAAACGGCATCAATTCATATTTCAAGCGTTTTCCTGAATATCGCATGTTTGTTTTAATTTCGCTGGTCATCTCTAGAAAGATTAGCCTTCAAGCATCAAACCAACGTCAATGATGAAATATATATTTTATAATAGGTAGTTCTTACATTTTATAATGTCGTTTTAATAATTAAATGATAAAATTGATCAGATATATCAGCCTCATCAGGTCCTCCAAACCCACGGTGTGTTCTGTGATCCAGTCCCTTCAATACGACTCCAGATCTAATCATTTCAGGTAATTTCACGTCTAAGTCCAGTCTTTAATTTCGCTGGTTTGTTTGAACTTCTCACATGTGACGGTTCTGTAGCTGCTGGTCTCCTCGAGGTCCACCGGCGCCAAGAAAATCTAAGTGGGTTATTTCAGAGCAATAAGCAACAGCTGTGGAAATACACTCGAGCCAGATGATAGATGACAGTTTAAAGGCACTTTCACCACGACACTCAAAGACTGCCTGTTCTTTTTCGACTTACTTTTTACATAGATTTATTTCTGTAAGAAATTAAGCAGCATTACCGTGTGCTGAGCAAGAGACGCGAATTAATATTCTGTGTTGAGTGCTTTTACATTTCCCTGACATATGCCTGCCTCATAAAACATCTGAAATATGACGGAGTTTAATCTGCTCTGCGCGGGTTTGTTAGCAGTATTTGTTAAAGCGATTTTAACAGTTTTGACAGCGTTTTTCATTTTAAGATTGAAGTGACTGGATTGCAATGAGTCATGATCGAATTAGGAAAGAGTTTGGTTCCATTTTGGGACATTAGAATATCTTTCTAAAGAAAGGAGAAAACAGCCAATAAACAATTTGTCATTAATTTATTTAACAAATATATTCATCATATAAATGGTATTTTTGTCCAAATGTACAATATCTTACATGTCAGATCCCTTTCGAAGGGAATCGTTTAAACAACAGTCAGCGTTGTTTATTTCGAAAATGCTATCGTTTAAAACATTCATGCGAGTTTAATCATAAAAGCACTGCTCTGAATGCAAGACTGTTTCCACCTGACCTACCTTTGACCAAATCCGTTTCATAACTCTGAGAAAGTACAGGTCGCCATTATCGGAACAGAATTGCTGAAGATGGAGAGACACTCACATCAGATCGACTGTCCGTTAAGCTAAATGGTACATGCTGTATCCCATGTGTGTGTAGAGTCCCACCGGAGTCACCGAGTGTCTGTGAAACGGATGCGATCCCGTGTATGAAGCCGGACCGTGAGCCCCGACTGGGAATGAAATGCCGAAGGCCGGAGGAAGCATTGGTTTAGTGGCCATTTTCAGCTTCTCGAGCTCGGCCTCCTGGAGCCGCTTGGCTTTAGCTCGTCTGTTCTGGAACCAGATCTTCACCTGAGTCTCGGTCAGGTTCAGCGAGCTGGAGAACTCGGCCCGTTCTGCGATGGACAGGTACTGTTTCTGACGGAACTTCCGCTCCAGCGCCAGCAGCTGCGCCGTGCTGAACGGGGTCCGAGGCTTTCGGTTGGTTTTGTGTTTTCTCAGAGGACACGCGGGAGGACTGAGACGCCCTACAGACAACAACAAAACACACCGACCTTTACACTCGTGTCTTTACTTCAGCTCTGCAAAATGATTACTGTCACGTGCAACTTCATAATGTGAAAAAAATGAGAGTTCACAATACTATATTTAGATCAAACTGGGGAAAATGTGACTCTGGTATCATAGCCCAAAATGCATTGCATGTGTCAGAATTATTATTTTTCTTTCATGCCAAAAATAATTTAAGGAAAGATCATGTTTCATAAATATATATTTCCTACCATAAAATTATCAAAACTTTATTTTTGTTTGCTCAATTCATTGCTAAAGACCTAATTTGGACAACGTTAAAGTCAATTAGCCTATCCTGACAAACCGTACATCAATACAAAGCTTGTTTATTCAGAGGATGTAAATATCATTTTCAGAAATTGGCCCTTATGGCATGATTCAGGGTCACAAATAAGTTCATAATTAGTAGCAATTATAATCGTAGTAGAATATGCCAATAATGTCGTAAGTTATTAGAAGAAATTAAATTATTCGTGCACTTAAAACATGGTCAGTGCAGTCTTAAACGCTTTTAAGAACTTAAAAATATAATTTTGTTGGGCATATGTTTAGTCTATACTATTCATAATGTTTCTGGTGACCTCAATAAAGCCAAACCAAGTCCATTACAAAATGTAACCATGGTATTACAATAAATAAAACCACAAATGATTAAACTACATTAACTGTAGTTTATCAGTCCAATGGGTTAGTTATACAAATAGCAAACAACCCCAAAAAACATGGTTGCTAATTTTTTTCCCGCAAGAAGTCATCAGCTTCAACAATTACAACTTCCATTTCTGTCCATCATAACTGACACATTTATATTTATACATATAATTCCAAATTTGTACATTTGTAAATAACATATAGGCCTGTTTACATTAATTTAAACAATTAAATTATTATTTTTTTTACTATAATAAAACTATGCTTGATTATGGTACGGGGGCCTGTCTGCACGTTGTTGCAGATATGAATCTGAGCTCGTTTGTAGCAAAGCATGCAACATTTAATTGCTTCACAAGCTCTGGCTTGGCATTGCTGTAACTCACGGGGAGAGAGGTGATGCATCCATGCGCTCCGCTCCGACTTTTCCGACAATTTCAGAACTTCAACAGAGAACTCCAAGCGAGCAGCGTTCCGCTCCGGATCCGCGTGAGGATGCGACGCTCCGGCGGAGGAGCTCGGTCTCCGTTCTGCCATCAGAGCCTCGACGCTGAACGGGAGAATCTTCGGTTTCTCCGCGTCCTCCTCCGCACCGATGCTGGTCTGCATCTCTCCTTTATCTCCTATAATCACACTGGAGTGGTCTTCAGCTTTAAAACCAGTAGAAGTCATGGTGATGACTGGGGCCATGAGCGAGTTTCCCTTGGTTTTATTATAAAGTGAGAGGTCGGAACATGCTGCTGTTTAACTTCTCTATGAAGTACTGGAAGCTAATAACACGGGCGTCATCCAATCAGAACAGAGCAGGGCGGGGCTTAAGTTTCTCCAGAAGTTTGTCGGAACCTGTGTTTGTGTATAGCATTGCAACCAAAACAGCACAAAATAAAGCGTTTTGTAATGCAGCCTGTTGTTATCAAATGTTATCAAATTAATACTATTTTTTAATTATTTTGACTGCTTGCCTTTTTTTTCTCTTTTCTGTGCACAAATCCTGTAATCTGGGAAGGAGAACCCTTCTCTTCGACCGCTTCCTGAACGTTTTCTTATTTATTTATTTATTTATTTTTTTTTTTTTGCGTTTGACTCTGAGTGCGCACAAAATCAAATATGACGCACCGCGACGTGTCTCTACAGTATCAGCTTCAGTAATTGCTGAACATATACAATCAGTGGTGATTAGTGTTTTACCGAGCTAATTATTAGTCTCGGTGATGTTGTTTTTTGGCGCCAGCAGCGGCGAGATCAAAGCGCGGAACGTGAACCCTCGCGAGCAGCCGCAGGATATTCCGCCGGAGTTTCTTAAACTAGCCATTTACAAGCTCTCTCTCTCTCTCTCTCTCTCTCTCTCTCTCTCTGTTTACTAGCCGCTGTAATAGACCAGATCAGAGATTGCAATGACAAGAGAGTTAGGCAAATCAACTTCTTGGCAACACAAATATTAATAATAAATGAGTTTTTATTCCACCTCATGCACGCTGTGACTCAAAGCAGCTCCGCTCTTTTGTCAACTACACTTGGTTGTAACTGATAAAATTACACGCAAGCGGTAATTTAGCATTTCCTTAATTTTACATCCGGTACTTAAACGGAATAAATCAGTAATTATGCTTGGAGACACTTAGAGCCCATTAGATGAAATGAGTGGCGCTGTGTGTCGCGCGCTTTGAAGTCGCGCGCTGCGGGACCGTTTGATCCTTCCGCAGTAAAAATGAGCAACATAAACACAAACTTGCACACACGAAACGCATTACCCACCCGCTGTCCGAGAAAGGACGGATCTCCTTAGTGTAAGGGAGTAGTAAATATCTGGCGTCGGTTGTTTGTGTTGGGAACAGAGTTTGGGGTAATTAGCATGCAAACACTGCGCTCCGGGGCCAATGATGTGCCGTGGAGAAAGTGATTACCATAGGTTTTTATTGAAATCTCAGGGCAACAAATGAGGGCTGAACTGCGATACAAAGCGACTGTAAGTCCCATCAGAGCTTTGTTTAACTTCACAAACTCCACCTTTGATTCCCAGTCTGAAGGCAGGCACGCGAGACAAAGAGCCTTTGTCGTCTCTCTCCGAGAGTTGTCTTAACCCTTTTCATGCAGAGTCTGTCAATTCTGACTTAAAAGACTTAAAAGGTTCCGTGGAAATCAAAAGACGGTCCGAGGGAAACGTTTGCCCTTGGCGAAAAGCCAAACGATTTCGGGATCTTTGTCATCGCGGAACATGTGTGTCCCATTAAGCTGCTTAAGACGCGCAAACTCACGCGGTGTGCTTTGATTCGTGTCGTTTACACGATGGTTAAAGTCGTCGGATATAAGCGACACGTCCCGACAGATGCGCGGATTGAGTCTGAAGAATGCGTCGCGTTCAGAGCTTGATCGCAACATCATGATGCTCTCGCTGAAGATGAAAGACGCGGCTGCTGGAATCATTACAGATAATGTCTCCTATTTCAAAGCAATTAGCGCAATCAGGCGTAAAGGGCCACTCTATGCCTCACGGTTATTTAAGCTCCTAAACGCCAGTGTAGCTCTCTGTCTCCGAAAGCGCTTGTCAGTTCACATCTCTCTCTCTCTTTCTCAAAATTCAAGCAGATTTATTGCCGTAGTAAAAACATTGGATAACACAGGGGCCTACACATTATAAAAGTTCGATAAAACAATAATAGTCTCTCTGTGTAATGATTGTTCAGATAATTCGTCAGTTGGTGGTTAAGGTATATGATTTATAAAAGAAATTAAGCGAATTGTTAAATTGTTAACATTTCTACGATCTGATCTCCAAAAACATGACTGTGGGCAGGTCACATCTTTACACCCGAAGGGGCTGACCTGTGACTTATGAGTCATTTGAATATTAATTGGAACATATTCAGGATCCAAACAGCTGTTAACTAGTCATTAAATTAATTGTTATTAAAAAAAGCATTTCTGAAGCGAGGATATGCATCATGTGTCATCACTCATCACTCATGCGTTAGGGTTACCACATTGTTAATGAACTGAAGCAGAACATTTTGTATATGAACATTTATTTGTTAGCATGGTTCGAATTTTGTATTTAGTTAATATTCTGATTTTATTCACTGCATGAAATACCAAACTCTTCAGAATCGCGATATCTATTTGAAGCACTTCGTGCAGCACCTTGCACGTCTTTTTATTTTAAGTAGGCTATAGACTATTATTATGATGATGATGAGGGGACACATATTTATAAATGAAACATTTAAAACCAATGGAATCTCGAGCTTCTGAAAAAAAGCATCTTGTGTTTTTTCTCTCCTGATAAACTGGGTTAGACGCGATGGACTCTGAGCTCCTGTCTCAATTACCTGCAGATGAGATTTAATTAGCAGCAGTTTTACACACAGAACTCGCTAATAGCATTAATCCCAGCTCAGTGATCTGAAAAACGTGTTTGCTCTGTGGATTCACTGACTGAAGCTTAATAAAACTTAATACGCGGATAACAAGCTAACAAATCAAATACTGGAAGAGTTCGGTAAAAACACTCAATCCACAGCATGCGCATTAGAAAACAACAACAATATCCTCTCCAAAAACATGTTAAATATTAAACAATTGTACTATTTTATTGCTTGATGCTTTATTTATTCATTTTAATCACAGATTGATATGTTTTATGGTTTTTTAGCGTCCACAGTGTTTTTTCTTTAACATTCACATTTACTGTTGAAATACTCTGATTAGCCCGTTTAGTTATAAATTATGATTAACCATTATTTAAACAGTGCAACAAATATGTAAATTCAAGATATTGATTGTTGCTAGGTAGGCCTGTTTATTAATGAGATTATAATATAGTAGAGTTAAACCTTTTCTACTTGTTTGACAATAAATGGTTCACTTATTTATTTTTCAGGGTTAGGATGGTTTGAGTTTAATTTGTCCATTAATTTTTTTTTAAAATACACCCTGTTTAAATAGTCTTTTCCAATGTGTGGTAATATTGCCTGATATAGGCTAGTTAAAATTTGAAGTTAATCAAAGAATGCGTTTTGGTTTTAAGACAATTTTAATGAAAGGTTTTGATTCACTTCAGTGTAAATAAACCAGCGTGCCTCGGACTCTGAAGAGTTCTGAATGAAATCTGTCCTCTCTTTACACCAGGTTTCACTGAACAACTGCTCAAAGATCGTGTGAGTCTGGACGGACAGTCAGAACACGAACTCTTAAAAATAAAGCTTTCATGTTGTTTGTTTTTTTCCCGTGGAAGAACCATTTAGGTTCTCTACAGAATTCCAATTCAGTGGATATTAAATGTTCTTCATGGAATCACAGAAAAAAACGAAAAAAGAGGTTTTATTCAGCCGAATTTACTGTGTATTATTAGGTTGTTATTATTGTTATTATTCCTAATTGACCTCAGGAGCTGTTTTTGGGGCTCCTTTCCTGGTAACTGAACCCGTGTCTCTCCCGTTCGTTCTGTGCAGCTCATCTCCGGCTGAACGCGTTGTTTGACCCGCGCTGTGTTTAATCACGGAACGCTTTGACGGCTAAATCTCAGTCTCCCTCAGGAGTTCCAGCGATAAATCCGAGAGAGGCGCTTCTTCTTCTGCTTCCCATCTGCGCGGGAGGTCAGGTCAGTTTAATGAGGCCGTTAAAGCGCGATTGATTTCGCCTCATCTTTACGATCAGCTCGCGCGCCGCTATCAGGGCCGCTGCACATTGAGCGCGCGGCCGTTTGTCTCGTTTCGCGCTCTAACATTCCCGCCCCTCAAACCCCGCGCGCCCCATAATTAATTCCTCATTAGACAGCTCTTTATTGTTTAATTTGCGCCGTTCGTAATCAAATTGGGCAGATTAATTGCTACAGAATTTAGGGATGCTGAAAAATAAACGGGTTTCATTTTCTGCGCTGAATTTTCCCGCGATAAATCCTCCTTCCATTACCCAGCAGCCGTGATGGATTCACAGATTCTCCCGCGCCTGAGCGAAGCCGTTTAACGGACTGCATAAAAACGTTGCCGCAGCGATAAATTTCTATTACAAGGCTAATTGTAAAAGTCAACACTACAAATTCACGTCCATTCGTGTGTGTGTGTGTGTGTGTGAGAGAGAGAGAGCTGAACTTCATTTCAGGGTACTTAACCTGCTAACCTACCGCCAGTTTCATAACTAGTTAGCAGTTTACCAGGGCGTGATCATACTTTTCTTTTTTAAATTCTTACTTTACTGCAGGCCTATACTTTATGGCAAATGTTTTTATAAACATTGTGCACAAAACAAGCAATGATAAGAAAAATAAATGAAGCCAATGATAACAAATTACAGTAAACTGCTGAAATAAACTGCAGGGTGACGAATAAACCTCTGGCATGAGGTTAGGCTCCCACTTCTTTCTAAATTCAGATTTGAACATTCAAAGTTTTTATTTTTCCGACTCGATTAGTCTTAAAAAGAAAAAACTTTAACTTGTAAGACTAGTCTATGCAACCTGCCACTTACCACATAAGGTTTTCTCCTTTTAGGCAATTAACAGTTTTTTATATAAAGTTCAGGCTTTAACAATAGTTTGTGAATGTAAAACAAAAGTAGAACTACACACAATAAACTTGAAAAGTAATCGAGGCCAGAGAGAGTGATGTTTTCATTTCTGTTTGACTTTCTTATTCTGTAGACTGAGTAAAATATTTCATAGGTTTGGTCAAATGTCAAGGACAGAGTGACTCTGTTGTTTCTGTCCTCTGTTCTGCCTCATTTCTGCTCATATTAATGAATGTGATCGAAAGCAGCATCACTCACTGAAAGAGAATGAACGAGAGAAAGAGAGAGATGAGATGATGGCAGACAGAAAGAGAAAGAACAGTGTTCATCAGTAAATGCTTAACAATGGCCAACATTCGTTATTTTACAAAAACGTCAACCAAGAAAATCATATTTCAGCATGAAGACAATACAGCGCTGAAGAGATTAAGAATCGGTTACATTAAAAAGTGCATCTGTCAGTGTGTGTGCGTGTGTGTTGCCTCAGTCTTCCTGTCTGTACAGGAAATAAGTTCAGGTTAACATAGAAGCGTTGAATCTTTCTGTATTCAAACCTCTTTATCATCATCATCATCATCATTTCTCTCAGCCGTATGAGTCTTGAGCACTGTAAAGGTGAAATGTGTTAGCAGTAAACATTATGATGGTGGTGCTATTTCTGGATTATTCACAGAGCCAATGTTTCAGTGAAGCTGAGCTTCTCAAACCTCAGCTAATGGTTTCCTGTCTGCTCTCAAAGCACTGCCCACTTCCTCTCATTGGCTGCTGGTTTCTATAACGATGGGCTTCGGTCGGTGGTCAGAGGTAAAGTAAATCAAACCTGTTTCTCCTGGTATGTTATTGTAACATGAGGCGATAATCACCTGTAATTGAGTGTGTGTGTGTTTATATTCTCACCCTCAGCGCAAAATTACACACACTGCTGACCTTCACAACAGCATGGACTCATTTTCCTGACATCACTCTTTGTGTTTGTGTCCTTCTCACAAAGAAAGCAAAACCTCAAATGTCTGACCATGCAGTGACTGCTATATATCCGCTGAAGAGCTCCGGTCAGATATAGGATGGACAGACTCCTGTGGGCTGCTGTGTTGTCAGAGTATTACCGTGGTATTGCTATAAATTCCCTTTCCTGTATTGGAGGTCTCTCTCTCTCGCAGCCCGAGGCTTTGATTTCTATTAGATTCTGAAATGCTTCATTACCAACTGAGCAGTAAATTATGTCCAAACCAGTTATTTGTGTGTGTGTGTGTGTGTGTGTGTGTGTGAGAGAGAGAGAGTGTAGCTGCAGCGGGTGGGGTGTGTAATGTTTAACTGTACTTTGTTATACTTTAGTGACAAAATTGTCTCCAGACGTGAGCTGAATGTTGTCACTTCAATATGATCCAGTAATAATGCAGGCCTTCATGTGTTCTTGTGGGGTTTGTGTTAGTCTGTAGTCATTATCACATACTTATTACTATATGAAGCAATATAAATATATGATGTATGCTCATTAGGCTTGTAGTGTGTGTGCTTAGGTTTCATCCTAGCTGTCACTGTTATTCGAATGGCTAAATAAATGCACTAAACAGTTTTTATTAAAGATGTAAAAGGCTTATGTTTAGGGTTAGAGGACAAAGAATGTGATTAGCTCAGTATAAATGCTGTTACACTTATGGAAAGTCCCTGTGATTATTGTGTGTGTGTGTGTGTGGTTTAAAGAGGTCAGTAATGAAGTAACTGCTGCACATTTGTGCTGTTAAATGCGTTTGATGTTGACAACATGATCACACACACACACACACACACACACACTCACAAAGCAAACAGCAGAGAGAGGAGTGTGTGTCAGCCAATCAGAGCTGTGTCTGACAGCACGATCAAAGACACACATTATAGCTCTGTGTATAGACTGCGACAGAGCTGAGGATCGCATCAGAGACAGAGCTGCTGATGTCAGACCAGATGTGAGAGCCGACTACAGAGCTTTCCACAGTAGAGAGAGCCAAGGACAGAGAGAGCGCGGAGTGGTCCTTTGTCTCCTCTGGTCCTTTGTCTCCTCTGGTCCCGTCCAGGTCTATTTTATCTCCGCTGGTCCCGTCCAGGTTTCTTTCATCTCCGCTGGTCCCATCCAGCTTTTTTTCGTTTCTGCTAATCCTTCATCTCCGCTGGTCCCGTCCAGGTCTCTTTCGTCTCCGCTGGTCCTGTCCAGGTCTCTTTCATCTCTGCTGGTCCCATCCAGGTCTCTTTCATCTCCGCTGGTCCCGTCCAGGTCTCTTTCCTCTCCGCTGGTCCCGTCCAGATCTCTTTCGTCTCCGCTGGTCCCATTCAGGTCTCTTTCGTCTCTGCTGGTCCCGTTCAGCACTCTTACGTCTCCGTTTCAGCTCTCCTTTGTCTCTGCTATTCCTTCATCTCAGCTGGTGTTTCGTCTCCACTGGTCCTGTCCAGCTCTCTTTTATCTCCGCTGGTCCCATCCAGCTTTTTTTCGTCTCTGCTAGTCCTTCGTCTCCTCTGGTCCCGTCCAGGTCTCTTTCGTCTCCGCTGGTCCTTCGTCTCCGCTGGTCCCGTACAGGTCTCTTTCATCTTCGCTGGTCCCGTCCAGGTCTCTTTCCTCTCCGCTGGTCCCGTCCAGATCTCTTTCGTCTCCGCTGGTCCCATTCAGGTCTCTTTCGTCTCTGCTGGTCCCGTTCAGCACTCTTACGTCTCCGCTGGTCCCTGCTGGTCCCGTCAAGGTGTCCATTTCAGCTCTCCTTTGTCTCTGTTATTCCTTCATCTCAGCTGGTGTTTCGTCTCCACTGGTCCTGTCCAGCTCTCTTTGTCTCCGCTAGTCCTTTATCTCCACTGGTCCCATCCAGCTCTCTTTGGTCCTTCGTCTCCGCTGGTCTTTCGTCTCCACTGGTCCTGTCCATCTCTCTTTCGTCTCTGCTGGTCCTTCCTCTCCGCTGGTCCTTTGTCTCCGCTTGTCCCATCCAGCTCTCTTTCATCTCCACTGGTCCTTCGTCTCCGCTGGTCTTTCGTCTCCACTGGTCCTGTCCATCTCTCTTTCGTCTCTGCTGGTCCTTCCTCTCCGCTGGTCCAAAAATTCTGGTCCAGTTGGTCCTGACCAGGTCTCTTTTATCTCTGCTAGTCCTTCATCTCCAATAGTCCTTCATCTCTGCTGGTCCAAAAATTCCGGTCCAGTTGGTCCTGTCCAGGTCTCTTTCGTCTCAGCTGGTCCAGTCCAGCCCCCCTTCGTCTCCACTAGTCCTTCATCTCTGCTGGTCTTTTGTCTCCGCTGGTCCAAAAACTGTAAAGTTCAGATTTGTTAATGTTACTGGATCATGTTTGTTCTGCATGTAGTTCCTCCGCTCAAGTAAGAGTTTCTATTAAACTGCGGGTGTGAGTCTCTCTCCATGGGTTCTTCTTCCAAAATCATACAGCTTTGGCTCTATAAAGACAGCAGAGATGGACCAGACTCATCAGCTCAGCACTGAGGTTGCTTCAGATTCTGCCCGTTGTGCGTGACTCTGACGATGGGTTGGTTGTTAAGTTATGACCGCGAGACTGTGTGTTTGTGATGCTGTGTTTCTCTGCTGTGATATGATGGTGATTTCCTTCCTGCGGAAACCGCCTGTAATTTTGAACTCATCAGAGCTGAGAATCGACTCCATTGAGACAAAATCCAGCAGTTAAGAACATCTTATTTATTTATTTTTTAGATTTTTAAGATAGGTCTGTGCTGCTCCCTTCGACACGCTCGAGTTACAGCAGATAAAACGCCACATTAACTCCAAGCGGTCACTTGAGGTCAGTCCATGTATAAAGGATGAAGTGATTTGAGATGAATGTGAATCTGAACATGATGAAGAGAGTGATTGATATGAGCCAGAGTCAAAGGCGCGTGTCAGATCAGAGGGGTGAGGCTTTTATTTGATACATCATATGTGTCTGCTGTTGCTAAGAGAGGTGGTTGATGGGGGCAGCTGTTACCATAGTTACAGTGTATCTGTGTGGTTTTAATAAAGTTTGATTTATGCAGCGCTGATGTTTATAAGTTGCAGGGAATGTTGTGGTATTTTCCTGGTTTGTTTGTTTTCTGTTGATTGTCAGGTGGAAGGCTGCGGAGGTCAAACACCCGTCAGAGCTTGTTTAGGTAATTTAATAAGCTCCAGCTCCGCTTACAGCCTCATTTTTTAGAACAGTTACTCTCCTCAAAATACAGACTTCAAGAGCAGCTATAATTATATGAGCAATCATGAGAGCACAGACAGGAGTGTGTGAGGGACTGTGTGTGTGTGTGTGTGTGTGTGAGAGAGAGAGAGAGAGAGAGAGAGAGAGAGAGAGTAAAGTTGTACAGCTATCTTTGTGATGGCCAGTTTGAGTTTTAGATCTTCAGAGCGAGGACAATTTTGTAAAGTGAGGACATTTTTTCCGGTCCTCATTTTCTGAAAGTCTTTTGAAGACCTGTTTAAGGGTCAAGACTTGGTTTTAGGGGTCAGGTTATAATTGGGTAAAGGGTAGGTTTAGGGTAAGGGTTTAGGTAAAGCA
>JAUMHR010000064.1:17067869-17078613 GCA_032361145.1 Enteromius fasciolatus
GTTTATTTAAGAAATAATCACACAACATTTATCTTTCATTTTAATAGTAAATCCTCTTAATTTACCAAAAAATAAAACGTGTTTAAATTTTATTAACTAAAAGACAATTCAATTTGGTTGAAACTTGTTTTCTGTTTTTCATACTTTTATTATTTATGGAAAAACTTAAAACACTAGCTAAAATAAGTAAAGAATGGCATTGATTTTTGTACATTTTATCTTAGTTGGAAAATTTTGTTTTTTTTAATGCTTTTGTGTTTTGCTTTGGTACCGAAGCTGGTACAGAGAACCGTGAAATTTCACTGGTATCGGTTCCGAATACAGAAATTTTGGTCTTCTGTCATTTTAGAGAACATTAAGCGTACTCTTTGCTCTAGACGTCACATTGAGTCTCTGATGTGACATAAACTGTTTTACCGTGATTTTACTATGCTTCTAGGTCTGGGATCATTTCAGTTGTGTTTCTAACGCTAATCTACAGATACTGTAAGGATGTGCCTGTTTGTACACACTTGTGTTTAAGTACTACATATTTACCATCTATATACATTAGGAAGTACAGTAAAGTATCTGATTAGTGACCATATACCAGCACTACCCGTGAGTCTGTGTGTACAAACTATCATCCGATTATTGTTATTGATAACATTCAAGTAAATAAAGTTATGATTGTGTGTATTAAACAGCTGCAGCTGACTGAATCACGGCTGGAGTCTGTAATGAAGCAGACGGAGACAGATAGAGAGGTCAGCTGATCTGTGACGGACACACAGCCTCTCTCTGACCTCTGAAGAGGAGGTGTTTCCTGACAGAGGTGAACGGGAGGTTTCTTTGAGGTCCTGCTGAATAAACAAGGCAGATTGCTTTATATAACTCATGTTTTGCACCATATTTTAATGTTTGTCTGTAATTAACCAAATGATGAAATAAAGGCTGTTTGTATGAAATGAAACGTTCTGTCTGTGTGTTTTAGACGCTCTTAGCAGGGTCAGCGTGAACAGTTCAGTCTGAATGTGAGGTTGTAGAACCAAAGTAATGTAAACCACATAGTTTTACTCAAACCCGTATGAGGTTTCTGAAGAAAAGCCGTGGTGGTTTATCCTTCAGCTTGGTCTGTGACGTGATGCAATGTTTCAGATGTTTGCACTGTGTAAAGGCTGATCTTCAGATCTGTCCCTGAATGATGTTTCTGATTGTTTGTATCGTCGTGCTTTCTGTGATTCTGATCCATGAATCTGATGATTGTGAAGTGTTTGTTGAGTGATCAGTTGAAGCATCTCTAACACGTTGGAAGCTGTTGCCTCCATCAACTTGAAAATGTTTAGAGAAAAACTTACTACACCATGGTACAACAGTAATACCCATTCTCTCAAGAAAGAAACCTGCAGATGGACAACAAGTAAGTTGTGCATTTTCAGAATTGCATGGACAAACAGTATGTCCAGATCTAGACGGGCTTTAAAGCTGCTCCACTAACAACCCAAGGGTTTTATTTAGTGCAGTGACCAGATTAATAAAAATAACCGGGCGCCATCCTATCTAAATATACCTTCATGAAATTCTTCTCTAATGAAATATATAATATCAGTCATTTAGATTCTACAGTGTCTAGTACTTCAGCATCATTCATCATCATCACACCCAAAGAAAAACTGCAGTGCTTTACAACTACACACTACAGGACAGGAAGAGATCATTACATCTAAACCAACAACATGCCTATTAGATCCTGTACCCACTAAATTACTGAAAGAGCTGTTACCTGTAGCAGAAGAACCGCTTCTCAATATTATCAACTCGTCGTTATGTTCAGGTCATGTCAAGCTTCCGGTTATTAAGAAGCCAGATCCTAGTGAACTTACCATTTATTTCTACAATTCTAGAAAAGGTTGTGTCTGCTTAGTTTCCATTGTTTTATGGATGGGACTCAAATAAATATATCTCAACAAGACCATGAGACTTGTAAATGATCTAAGCTAATAGACTGTGCTAAAATATAAAAGATTGGATGACCAATAATGTTCTCCTATTAAACTCAGACAAGACAGAGATATTACTTATTGGAACAAAAACTGTACACAGAATCTGCTGGATTACAGTCTGCAACGAGACGGATGTCCCGTTACTTCCTCTACAGTCTAAAATCTAGGTGTTATATTAGACAGCAACTTTTGAAAATCAGATTTCCTATGTTACAAAAACAGCATTGCTCCATCTTAGAAACATTGCCAAGCAACAAAACCAATTCATGTTCCCTGTTTCTGATGCAGAAAAAGCTACTTCCTGCATTCATGAGCTCTAGACTGGATTATTGTAATGCGCTGCTCGCTGGATGTCCTGCATCTTCAATAAACAAACTACAGATCCAAAATCCAGGTCAAGAAAATATAACTGTGCTCTTCTACCCAGCTACAACACAACCGGCTTCCTAAGCTCACAAAACTCTGGACTAGTAACCCGGCTGGAAGAGTCATTCCACAAAAACCAGTATGATTTGGACTTTGACTGAAATGTATTAGTTTTCTGAATACTCTACAGCATTATTAGAAAACCAATCAAATCCCTATTATTACTGGTGGTTATTCTATAATATGGACACTGTTAGTTTTCAACCCTGTTATGGACACTATGGGAGCTCTCGAAAAATTATCATAAAATGTATTTGTAATGAAATCAACATTTTCCTATTAATCAGATGTCCCTTGCACTAATTCAGTATTTGCAAATATTAAATTATTGAAAATCTCACACTTTTTTCTATAGTAAAGCCTGAAATAAACTTTTTGTGACAGCAACCTCATTAGTTAAGCCTCAGATCAAAGCAGTGGCTTAACTTCAGAATTTGAACTGAACTTACGATGGTGACGTAACGTAATACGCAATTACGTTGAAAAGGTCAAGCTTGACGTTCTGCGTTCTGGTCTTTATGACAATGTGACAAGCCTTCATCCTCTCCTCACTGAAGACACATGAAAACACATTTGGCAATCTTTTTACTTAACACTGAAATGTAAAAATCTAGGCAGAACACACGTGCGCACACACACAGCTTTAACATGTACATGCATTCAACATGCATAAGACTCTTGAGCAAATATAATAATTACAATAACAATTTAAATTACTGAATAACTTAGAACCAAAGTATTAAAAACACAACCCCATCACAATCTCACAACCCCGTTATGATCAAATAAGTAATAGGGTTGAGTGTGCCAGGATGGTGATTTTTTGCTCAAAATGGCCCCTGTCCTGTCCTGCCCCTTTCTATCCTTATTTCAATGTAACAGGGTCGTTAAGCTTGACAATCACAATATTAATAAGTTATAGTTATAAAAGAAGATGCTAACCATGGCTCACAAAGTTGTTCATATGATGTCACTTCCTGTTAATTATGTCACATAAGGATCAGTTCTTTAATTTAATGGACGGAGAATTATAACGGGGGTGTAACGGGGTTGAGGGGTTACTGGGGTACGGAACTAAATAATATGATTTTAATGAATAATCATTAATTTTCTTAGAAAGAAAAATCATTAACAACAAAAAAGTACAGACAGATATTTATGAGAATAGCAAAATGTATGGACTTTATCTAGTTTTATTATTTATTTATACACTAAATACACTTTCACAGAAGGCCATGAGTGACATGACATAAAAAAACAAGATCTTTTCTAATAAAGAGATCAAATGTGTGTCATTTTAAACTTTATTGAAGGAGACATTTCAATTAATAGAGAAAGCTTTTGAGAATTTAGTGATACATAAAATAGACTTAAAAAGGTCAGAGGGACTCGTAACAGTTTCGTGGAATGACTCAGCAAAATCCAGTTAAAGCTTTTCACATTTTGCTCCCAAATTCTGGAATTGCCTTCCTGATAACTCTATAAGTCTAGATTAAAGACACGTCTCTTTAGCCAAGCATTCTCATAATGCATGTCAGAAGTTATATCTGATTTTTATTCTAGAGCTTGGGTTGAACAAATCATATTTGCTTGGATGGAACAGCTACACTAATTATGTCTCTATTTGTTTTTCTGTTTCTGCCCGAGGATTAACATCCCGTGGTAACTAGGAATAACACAGCTTCAGTCTGGATCCAACCCTAAAAACATCTGAGATGACCGAACTCCAGAGAAGAGAAGACCCCTCAGAGGACCTCGAACAACACAACTACTAAACTAGTTTGATTGCAACAGCACTGTTAATCATCTGTTTAATTACCTCATTAGCTGATTTTTACTGTACATTTCAGCCGTGGGTGATTCTATAACTGCGGGTGCATTTGGTGTCCGAAGTCATTATCAACTGTTATAAATTACAAGATGTTGCGGTCCATAATAATATAATAATTTAATTAAATAGCTGTAAATCCTGATTTCTTCTTGTCTGAATTAGTCAGCGTACAATCAAAATATTTTATGGTACTTTTCTTTTGGCAACAGTTTATTCATTTTATTTCTAAAAGCCCTAAAAAGTTACTTACTTAATTCTACAACATTAAATTATTTAAAAAATGAAATGTCCATAAATCTCTCTGTAAGAGTTATTTTGTAGACGGTCAGCTCTGTTACCACAATACCAAAAGGAAAACAGATTTTATCCCATTGAGTTAATTAAAGCTCTTTTAATCATGTTTTTATCTGCGTCATGTGTTCTTAGCATTTATGTCAGAAAGTGGAGTTTTTGGCAAAAATAAAACTGTCAATTCTGTTACACTGTTATCAGCCCTGTTACTCTACGTTGGTAACAGAGTTTGACGGAAACAGACTTCAGACACCAAATGTCGCCGAATTGATAGAATCACGTACTCGCGCACATTGACTTGAGATTTCCTGTAAAGCAGTTTAACAACGAGTTTGTGTCGTGAAAAGCTCTATAGAATGAAAACATAAGGTGTTTATCGAGTGAGTTTCTGTGTACGGTGGAGATGTGTGAAAATAGTGCATCTAACTAATGTTGTGCTTGATCTGCTGCTGTCAGCGGGTTACTGTGGGTTAAGGGTTGAGCTTCAGCAAACAAGCTCTTAACAGATAGTCAATAACCTGTTAGTGGGGGTCGAGTCCTGTACTGATGTTGTTGCTGCTTTAAATTAAACTATTGATGAGTTTTCCCAGCTTTAACAAACTTTCTTTATATCATAATTGTCAAAATAATTTTCCGATCATAAGTATACTAATTACATTAACTGTAGCAATAAGCGCGAGCAAACTAGCAACGCATCTGGTTAATATGATTATCGGCATATTCACAGTATCCCCTCATATAACTACAGCAGAAAGTTATTTTTAATGTCTAAAACTTTAAATTAGCACCAATGTATTAAATGCAAATTTGATCTCTTATATTAGCAGATTATGATTATTATCGGCGAATCTCTTTATTATCATTTCATCTAGACACAGGTTCTGTGAAGGAACAGAACTGAACTCTCTGCTGGTCTGATCCCGTTAGCTCGGTTTCCGAATTCTAACAGAAATTCCAATGTAGAATGGATTTTTGTGAATAAAACATGGTGTAGAGACAGATTTTACTCAGAAATTGCTAGTAGCCTAAATCACACAATTATTTCGAAGGAAACACTGAGGAAACTCAGAGAATTTAACAGAACATTTGCAAGTTACCCCAGTAATCTTTATTTACAACAACAGCGCACACTTGATCAAACGCTCGCTGATGACATTACGAGAGAATGACCCTGTGAAGATGATGATGATGACGACGGTAATGGTGGTGATGATGAGAAGCGCGTGATCGCATCTTTATCAGAGGTCTCCAGGGTCGATCAGCGGAAACCAGCGTGCGCTTCTCGTTACCTTTGATCCGGATCACGACAGAGCTCCAGCTCGACTGAACGCGCGGGATGACTGGAGGCTGACGCGGTGCGTGCGCGCGGTAAGCCAGGTCAGAGCCGTTATTATAGAAGCTCTTTTGTTGGAGCTCTCTGACCCGGATCGGTTTCATCTAATTGTGGGTCTCTCTGTAATCGAGCACACGGTCAAATTCGGTTTCTTCCCGCAAACTTTTCTTCAGAAGAGTATGCGTCTGCTTTCAGCCGCGTTTCGCAATCCGCCGCACGCAGATTTCGCGTCGCGCGCATTCTTCTGACTGCACATCCGTTATACGAGTCTGCCCTCAACAAAGGGCCGTCCATAAAGAGCCTTTAACCAGTGAAACCCGAGATCCTAAAAGCTCGCTGGAGGCAGAGGAAAAGCGCACTGGAGCTTCACATCTGACCGCGGCGCGAGGAGCAGCGCGGAGACGCAGTGCGGACGCATGCTTGGTGAAGTTTGGCGCAGCGGTTCTTGGCACCGTCGCTTTTCCAGCAGCTCGCAGATGAATGAAACTCAATCCGCGTTAATCTGCCGCGCTCTGTAGGAGGTATATAGCGGCGATGGACGCGCACTGAGCATGCCCGCGGCGCGGCGCGCATCAATCCCTGATCGACGGCACGATGGTGGAGCACAGCGGCCTGGACATAATGTGTCTGAACAAATACAGCCCCGCTTCCTCCTCCTCCTCCTCCTCATCCTCCTCATCCTCTTCGAACGCGGAGAAGAAACTTTTCTCCAAGCTCAAAGTGAGTCTGACCAAGAAGTACCCTCAGAAGAACGCGGAGACGCTGAGCGCGCAGTACGGAACCAACCTGCTGCTGATCGGCGTGTCCGTGATGCTCGCGCTGTCGCAGCACGGTCCCGCGGTGAAGAAGGAGCACCTGCTGGCCTTCATCACGGCGCTGATGCTGGTGCAGCTCGTCTGGATGCTCTGCTACATGATCCGGAGGGAACGGGAGCGCGGTCCGGTGCCAGAGAGGGACGCGCACGCCGGCACCAGCTGGATCCGAGGTGACACGCGTCTGCTGAACTGTTAGCCCGGTCTCGTAAAGATGCGTGTCAGTAGCACGACTTTTTTTTTGTAGTTTACGTGCTATTTATACGCAGAAAGTGACTTTGGCATGCTTTCACACGGCTGTGTTTGACTTGCAGGTGATACGCGCTCTGTCGGCGTGCATATCACACGCACCTCTCTTAACCTGTCAGCTGCGTATGATATGCACGCAAAATAAATGAATAATACGCTAAATAGAAATGGAAAATCGTGCCATTGACACGCACATTCATGAGCTCGAGTTGTACTAATCTCTAAGCTGAGGGATTGTGTGTGTGTTCAGGGGGGCTGACGATGCTGGCGTTGCTGTCGCTCATCATGGACGCGTTCCGCATCGGTTATTTCGTCGGATATCACTCGTGCATCTCCGCCGTGCTCGGAGTCTACCCTATCGTGCACGCGCTGCACACCATATCTCAGGTGAGAGGTCACAGTTATTTCTGTAGCACTTCATTCAAAGCAGCTTCAGCCCAGCTCCCAGGGAACGCTCTGAGCAAACGTTCTTCGAGTGATGTTAATAGAAAGTTCGTTATAAATATATTATTAATAATAAATAACTTTTAATGGTCGTCTAACGTTTTTTATAATGTTACATTTTGTTTCAGAACGTTCAGAATACGTTAAAAAGTAGCATTCCCGTAATGTTTGTACAAAAAAACGAAACGTTCCTTCAACATCCATATAACCAAGAACCAAGTTTTTAACACCTTTTGAGAATATTCAATAGTGATGTTTCAAAATGTTCTTTCTTTCATTTGGGGCAGAAATAAACAGGATAATAGCAGTATTGATTGTTAAGTTATTAAACATATTGAGTTTCAGCTCTGAGGAAGACAATAGAGTCATTATTCAGATGAGATGAGTTGTGAAGTTCATTAGTTCTGAAGTCAACTCTGTGATGTGTGTGTGTGTGTGTGTGTTTGATCTTGATTGCAGGTGCATTTCCTCTGGTTCCACATCAAAGATGTCATCAAGAAATATGAAACGTTTGAAAGGTACAGACACTTCTTTCTCCATCTCTGTTCATGTAGCATCAGATGCATTTATTCCAAATGAGAACGAACAGCAGAGATTCAATCCTGAAGACAGATGCATGAGAGCTTCTGCTGTAGATGATGTGTGTGTATGAGCATCTGACAGATGAAATATTGAAATATTGAAATATTTCATCAGTACAGTACTCAGAGTACACTGTCCGGGCGGTGCATGGCTTTAGGTGTTGATTATGACACATACACAGGGTTGAAGAGTCAACATTAGACACACACATGATGAACCCCTGATGTGTGTGTGTGTGTGTGTGTGTGTGTTGAGCAGGTTTGGAGTGATTCATGCAGTCTTCACTAACCTGCTGCTGTGGTGTAACGGAGTGATGTCAGAAGCTGAACATTTCCTCAACAACCACAGGAGACGCCTGACTGCACTGGGATACGCCAACCTCTCCACAGGTGTGTGTGAGTGAGTGTGTGTGCGTGTGTGTGTGTGTGTGTGTGTGTGTGTGTGTGTGTGTGTGTGTGTGTGAGTGAGTGAGTGGACAATAGTGTTTTTCAGAGTGCTCTGCTCACTGTGGGAGGAGTCTGGGGTTTTTCCTCTGCTGTAGTCTCTCTCTATGTTATAGAAGCAGGGGTGTTTGTCAGATTCTTTATCTTTATTAGTTGCATGAAGAAACTTAAACATGCAGGAAAACACTAAAAGTTCATCATAGTAGAAAATGAGACATGGAGAAATGACTGAAGGTGAACAGTTCCTTTATGTTGTTTGAGGCAATCAACTGTATTTCTATTAATGTTTAATACAGAATTATTAGCCTTTTAAAATATGTCATTATTTTACAGATATTTCCCGAGTGATGTTTAACAGAAAGACAGTTTTATAAACACAGTATTCAGGAGGATTGTAGTGTTTGTGATACAAATATAAATAAATCAATAACCAAGTGTCCCGGTCAGAAGGATGTTAAGAGTCAGTGTCTCTTCGGCTCGATAACAGCCTTTAGTCGTTTGCTGTAGTTCTCAAGCACGTCTCCTGAGGAATGACGGACCATTCTTCCTCAGCAAAGCTCTCAAGCTCCTCCAGATTTGTTGGTCTTCTGGCACAGACTCTTCAGTGTGCCTCACAGATCTTCTCTTGGATTCAGGTCAGGGTTTTGTGCAGGCCAGTCACTTTCCTCATTTGGAGGTATTTCTTCACCAGAAGTGAGGTATGATTTGGGTCGATATTGTGCTGGAAGATGACATGTTGACCCGAACCAAGTTTTCTTGCAGACTGTCTGAGGTTGTCTTTCAAAATCTTCTTCTAGTCTTCCTTTTTAATGTTTCCTTCAGCCCCGGGGAGACTCCCAGAACCAAACGCATGTTTCTCAAGCGCATGTTCTTGGGCTTGAATGCCTCTCCTTTCTTCTCACCTGACCACATGTGTCCCAGTATGCATCACTTTTCTCTTTTGGAGGTGTCTCTTCTTCAGAAGTGGAGTTCGTTCCTGTGCAGGGCTCTAGTGACTGTCTTCATTGACACATCTGTTCCAGACTTCATTCTCCAGTGTCTTGGCAGTTGTTCTTGGGTCTTTAGAAACCTCTCTGAATAGTTTTCTTTGGCTGTGGTGGTCTCTTTAAACTTCTTAATAATGCTTCTCACTGCCGTTCTTGACACTTAAAGACGCTTTGATAAACACGTGTATCCTTCTCCATCTTTAAGAGCATTAACAATTCTTTATCTCAAGTCCAAACTCATTTATTTTGTCTTAGTCATGATGACAGTGCATATTATTTTACTAGTTGTTTTGCAAGATACTAATGCTCAGCTTAAAGTGCAATTGAAATGCTTAACTATGTTAATCAGGCAAATTAGGTTAAATTGGCAAGTCATTGGGCAACAGTGGCTTGTTCTAAAGCTAATCAAACCGATCATTTCTTAAGGGAGATAATAATAATATTGACCTTTTTAATTCTTTTATAAGAAATCAGTTGTTCTCTAGAAATGTTAAACATCATTTGGGAAATATTTGAAAAAAAAAAGTCAAATTTCACAGGGGGGCTAATAATTCTGTCTTCAAATGTATATCATACACACTACTGCTCAATATGATAAAGAGCTATTTAATATCATAAGCCTCTTCTCTCCTCTCTTCTTTTTATCAGATGTTTGAACTGAATGAAGCGATCCTCTAGATGGTGTCAGAGAGTCAGAAAACATTGGTGTGATAGTTTAGTCATTGTAGGAATAATGAATGCGTTTACTACTCTACGTAAATAGAAATGAGCTGTGTTTTTGTCAAGTAGCTGAAATGAAGTAAGTTTAAGCTTCTTTTTTTAAAAATACAGTTTCACAGAGATTTATTTCAGTTCAGTTCATTTTTTTATGTCTTTCATGAGCTATAATAACATTGATGACGTTAACTGCTGTGTACCCGTGGAATCACTTTTCTCTCCGTGTCTCCGGAGCACAGCAGCTCAGCTGGATCTGTAGAAATACACAATACATTGTACGGGTCAAAATTAGTTTGACAAATGTTTTTTTATGTCAAAAATCATTAGGATATTAAGAAAAGATCATGTTCCGTGAAGATATTTAGTACATTTCCTTCATTTCTGATTAGTAATATGCATAGCTAAGAACTTCATTTGAACAACTTTTTTGATTTCCGCAATATTTAGATTTTCAGTGAATCTAACTGAATCATATGTTATCTGATGTCTCTCTCTCTCTGAATGTGTGTGCACCTGGTATTTATCGCTTTATGAGGACCAGTTGTCTCCACAAAGATAGGAGTATCAGTAAATGAGGAAACAAGCTTCTAAATCACACAGAATGAAGTGTTAGAGAATGTAAAAGTGTGTGTGTTTCCTGTAAGGGGT
>JAUMHR010000064.1:17150275-17166571 GCA_032361145.1 Enteromius fasciolatus
GTACCACTTATGGGCTTATTGGTGCATGCAAAGGGTTAAAAATTCAAGGCTCAATTTGAATGTAATTTTGGACCCGCTGGCGGGTCCGCAGAGTTTAAAAGTATATCCTAATGATTTCTGGCATAAAAGAAAAAACGGAAAATTTTGACCCATACAATATATACAAATAACAAACCATACATCAACGGAAAGATTATTTATCCAGCTGTTAGATTAAATATAAAAAAACCTCATGATGGTTTTTGGTTTGGTGCTCCTGGGTCACACATGTCTGCGCGTGTGTGTGCGTATAAGGGCTGTGCAATATGGACAAAATAATCATATTGTGATTTTTTGAACTAATATTGCGATTGTGATTTTGGCAACGGTTTTTGCTTTTTCAGACAAGCTTCATCCATTCTAAATGCATTCAGTCTATAACACAACATTTCACAATGAAGGAAATAACATTCACTGACAATGTGCGCATGCATCATATCTGTGCACATATGATAGGTGATTGTGTGCTCATTTCTTTGTGCCGTTTCTGAATAAAACATTCGGAATAAAAATCGAAATAAATGAATAGATAAAATTGCAGCCTTCGTTTTAGAAATTACATGTGCTTAAATTGGGATTTTTTTGCGATTGCGATTAATTGCACAGTCCTAGTATGCATGTATGCATGTTACAAATATTGTATTTTTTTTTACCAGTTTTACTAAAACACTGTAAATAACACAAACCGATGATTTGGTCCAGATCAGATCGAAACCAAGAACCAACAATCTATTTCTGAAAACCTCATCCAATCCAACGACTACAATCCACTCCGATCACTCCTGAACTTCATCATCCCTATGACCTCACTTCCTGTTCCTGCTGAGAACACTTGCACATCTTTATCTCAATCAGAGACGATCGGTCACAGAAACTGACATAAAAGCTCCAGTCTCTGTGTGCTCAATCAGCTCATCCTCAGAGAACAGACACTCATCACACTATAGAAATATTAGAATTAAACACACACACGGAGTCTCCAGAGACGTGTGTATGAAGATCTTCAGACTGAATGAAGCTCAGCTCAGATTAAGCAGCTAGATTAAAACAATCAAACCGCTGGTAAAAATAGCAGCACCTTCCCATTCATGTAATCTGCTCACGTTCATCTTCTGAGTTTCAGCTCAGAGGTGTTCTGTGTCTGCTACAGCTCTAGATATTAACGGTCCAGTACAGTAAACATCAGTGCTACAAACACATTATATACACCGCTGATCAGAAGCTGGGGATTCTTATTCAGACTGTGTTTATTGAAACAAAAACAGTAATATTCTGAAATATTAATCCAATTTCTAATATTAGTTTCCTATTTTAATATACTTAAAGTGTAATTTATTCCTGTGATGTTCAGCTGTATTTCACATGATCTTCAGAAATCATAATAATATACTGATTTATGATCAATGTTGGAAACAGTCGTGCTTTTTGATTAATAAAAGGTCAGTAAGAACAGCATTTATTAAACATAGAAATCTTTAATAACAATAACAAGTCTTTACGGTTACTTTTAATCCATCTGACAAATCCACGCTGAATAAAAGCATTCATTATTTTTAAAAAAATGATGCTAATAATTCACAGAAATAAATTAGTTACAGAAATATATATATACAGATATTTTACATAATATTATAATAATATCTTATTTCCAAAATATAAAATCTCAAACAGCTGAACGTCAGTGTAGCCTATATATATATTGATTTAGAGCAGTACACAGTGGCCTTCCAGAGGCCATAACAACATTTATTATTCGTGTTAATTGCTGTAACATTGATCTCTATTCATATGTACTAATGTTCATGATATTTTTATATCATCTACTGTATCTACAGAAGCGAGTGGTGAATACAGGCCGGCGATCTGAAGCGGACAGTGTGATGCAGAGCTGTGGACACACGCAGACACTTCTGATCAGGAATCGATCGCTCCTGATTGATTTCTCTCGTGTTTAGTACCTTTCCCGACGCTCCGTCTCCCAGCAGCACGATCTTCAGCTGCTTCTCCTGGATCTCCTCCTCAGAGTCCGACATCCCTCACAAGATCACGAACACGCTCACGAACCGAGCTCACGCCGTTAAACACCGAGAACCGGAGATTTAAGAGCAGCGGGATAATCTGATCACGATCCGCTCGCCGCCATCTTTACCCGGCGCAGACCAACACGCTCCTTCACCAGCACAGCGCGGGAAGAGCGCCACAGCCGCTGTATAACCTCAGAATACCATACACACACACACACACACACACACACACACAGCTAAACTCGACAGTGATCAGATTAACGAGTCATTCTGCCGCGAGCCACATTTATTGTGTTTGTGTGAACGGCGCACCCTCGACGCCACCGGAATGGACTCGTCCTTCATGACGCTTCCCTGTTACTATGGAGAGAGAGAGAGCGCGCGAGAGAGAGGTTTATTGTAACACCGAATCCAAGATTTAAAACAACATTGTTACTGTTATTATTTTATCAATTAAAAAAAAAAGTAAAAAATGAAATTATCATCTATAACAGATAAATAAATAAAAATCTTACACTTATAAGTTTATAACATTTAATATTTGTGTAATATTCCAATTATAATATTACATTTAATCTATATTTACATTTTTTTCTACATTATTGCTGCATCTGTTCGACCAAGTTCTAATTCCACAGACAACACTTCCTCAACAGCTGTCACACACACACACACACACACACACACACACACACACACTACTTCTTATTAATATATATATTCTCATGTAGGATAAATATCTGCTTAGTGATTTAGAATTATTTGTTCATGTAATATCCAATGCTTTGATAATACTGTGCAAGTTTTGCCAATAAAGCTCACTTGAACAGAATTGAAATTTTTAATACATTCATGTATTATTTTTCATAATTTATTTATTTATTACACATTGGTTCTAGATCCAGTTAGGGTTAGGGTTGCATGTTATTTAGGCCAAAATAAAACCACTAAACCGGTCAATTACTTTAACCAATTAACCAGAGAGACTAATCCTCTCCAAATGAGATGAAGCGACCATGAGCTGAAAGCCAAACCAAGCGCGGAGATTCAGAATGGACTGGTTAGAGAGATTCTGATGGTGTTCGGGAGAAAACGTTTTATTTAAACGTTTTGAATAAAAAAAAAATTTCAATAACCATAAACTATTTTGCCAATACCAATAACTCCAGGTGTCATGCCAAACAATATAACACATGTGAGCAGAAACAGGGTAAAATCTAGAATGAGAAGACAGAAGCAGATGAATATGTGGAATTATGTGAAAACTGAATCAATCGATAGATTTAGGAATAGAAAACTAGATCAAATATTTCCTGTGATAAACGCATCTGAGTGTGCTCACCGATGCTAAATGTATAATACAATTCTTTATAATTAACTGGGAAGATCCCGAATGTCAGTGTATTGATATGAATATGAAGCAGCTCTGTGTACAAACATTTATACTTTTAAACCTTAGTCTAATAATAATAATAATAATAGCACTAGCACTCTATCTATTTGTTTTCTTTAATTTATTATTTTCAAAAACACCCTTATGTGTTTGCTTCAGATCAGGACTCACATGCGATTAAGAGTAGCGTACTTACAGAAAGAAAGAGAAAGATTAACACCTTGCATCGGTATTATATGATCTCTGCCGGAATAAAGCACTGAGCTGGGTGTGTCTGGTGTCATATGGTGAGGGAAACACACACACACACACACACACACACACACACACCTGGAAATAACACACCTAACTCCCTGAGATCTCCCAGAATGACTTTAGTTTATTTGTGAACATCTCATTCACCTATAATCACGTAAGCCTATCATTCATGATATAAACGTGTCTAGAGTTACACTAAATGCTAATTTAACACATCACAAGTCCAAATGTTTCTAAAATCACAGATTCTCTGCTTCTCTCCACCCCAGAGATCAAATATCAGGTGTGTTTCTGTTTTCATCTGTGAATAAAACCCTGCATCAGTACAGTACTGACCCGAGCCTGACTGACTCAGACCCTCCACAGCCTCCAGCTCCTCGAACACTTCTAAGTGTGAGCAGCAGAAGAAAAACAAACAGCAAAAACAGATCTGCTCGGAGAGGTTTTGGTAAAGTCATGGAGAGGTTTGACCTAATGGAGCTCCCGGGATCTGTAGGCTGAAGTAAATCATCAGACAGACCCCGGAGACCGCGAGCGCTGAACGGAACGCGTTATAACGCGATGCGCTCAAAATAAACGACATGCATTGAGATCACTGCAAATCTAACCTATAGCTATTACAGAGAAAATATTCTGGCCGACTGTGCGCGTGATAGGCCTCAAATAATCGTGGTGTATGATTGGCATGATATTATACACACACATGTATCTTCATTTTTTTAATCTATATTGTGAAATGCATGTTTTATGTGTCAAATTGTGTTTATTTGAGAAGGCTAAACTGAACCACGTGGTATTTAAAAAGAACAAACAACCAAACAAACGAAAAAACAAACTTGTTTCAATTATGTTTCTAAATGAACTTAATAAAGAAACGAAATATAACCAATATGCCATTGAGACCCCAAACTGAGGTCGGATGAGTTCTGAAGGGCTGTTGATCAGGTCCGGTCCGTGGTTCTGTCCGGGCCCGGTTACACCCGGAACCCTGAGTATATGTGCCTCTGCGCTCCAATAATTCATTACTTAAGTTGTGAAAGGAGTAAACTAACTAGATGCTGTCATCATAACTCAAATTGTTCTCAATCTTTATGAATTTATTTGTTCTCATATCTACTTGGAAAATTAATCGCAACCAGTTTCTGTTCTTCATAAAATAATATTATTATTCAGTTTATATTATTGAAGTAGGTCAATTTCTTATTATATTTGTTCTGTTGTAGGCTATTTGGTTTTACTGTTTACTTGTCTCCGGCAAGCTTTTTTATTATACATTTATTATTATTATTATTATTTTGCTAATATTAACTATATTAATATATAATTTAAGTTTGCAGTGCATTAATAATTTTGATACGGAATAAAAATCTTATTTAAAGCTATATATATTATTGTGATTTTGGCCTACAGTCTTAATACGACCCTGCTTACGTGAATTTTTATTTTATTTAAAAGCAAGGAAAATCTCTCAAATCTTCCATTTAGTGCAGAAACATCCCGAAAGTCGGGCTGGAGAGTAATTGGACATGATAATTAGACATGATAATTAGACGTGATGCAGTGACATGTTAACTGCTGGAGGTGCGAGGTTAAACACGCGCGCGCACCTGTTAAGCATTTCCACGCGCGAAACATCTGCTTCACATCACGCGCGCGCGCGGACTCCTTCACCGCATCTGCCGGGTTACCGGAACCGGGACCGGGAGAACACACAGGCTAACTGAGTCAGGAGATAAACGAACGTCTCGCAGGTGGACGACTCCGAGCCGCGAGAAGAAGTGTCTGAAATGCCCATTTTCTTTCATTAAACGTGAAACCTGATCTAGAACAACAACTGGCTCATGTCTCTGCGCGGGAAAATGATTGCCCTGATTACGCGCCATTATGTGTGACAGGCGCGCTCTATTAGCGTGTATAAAGAAATTGTCCTTGACGTCCAAAATTTGACCAAAAATATACAGGCTTTCACGGAAGAGTAAAAAAGTACTTATGTACTGGGAAATTGCGAGGCCGCCTTAAAGTTGCAAATCCTGTCAAAATATGGACTTTAGTAGGCTAGATGACAAATGACACGCGGGAAACACAACAGAGCGATTCATTACACGACAACCACGTCACAACTGCTTGGCCTCGTCAAAATAAAAGGGGTTTGACATCATGACGTCAACGAAAAGCGTTTGGATTTTCTAATTCTGTTGTTTGCAAACAAATGAATCGTTTTAAAGGCGTGTGATGAGACAGGAGTGTCCGAACACAAGAACCGAACCGCTCGCGCGGTGTGCGTGCGCGCGCTTGTGATCGTTTCACTGCAGAAGAGTTTGGAGTGGCAACGTGAAGCTCCATCTGCGAATGATTTCCAGATCAGCTCCTAAAGCCGCTCTCCCTTTCTCTCTTTTTTCTCGGTCATTACGCGCATTTTCCCGGAAAGTTGAACCGTCCGGACTCGCTGCATTTATGCTGAAGAATGTAAAGGCTCGTGCTCGCCTTAGCTCATGCACGCGCTCGCTAAAATTGACTTCAGAATATCGACCATCGATTTAAACACGAAACAGACCCGCTTCAGGAAAATGCTCGTGTTAAGAACGGTATTGTGCTTTTTTGAGCCGCTGCAGCTTCTCCAGGATAAGCTCTTACTGGCACCAGTGCCTTCAAAACCAACAGCGAGCATTAATGTCCAGATTAATGTCAAATATTCCTCACGTTATTTCTACATCTGTCATGATTTCACACTTTTAAACTTCCAACAGAATAAACAGGTGTGATGGAGATTGGTGTAAAGCGCTCGTGCAGGCCTCATGCGACCATATAGTTAGTTTAATCAAAATCGCATGCATTTAAATATTTTAAACGTAGGCTATTGAAAAAAAAATGGCATGGGTTTGGCCTATCCTTAGCAAGAGTTAATTTGATTGTTTTGGTGTTTCTCCGCACAAAACCTAATTTGAGCCCAAAAACTAAAATGACCGAATAATAAAAACACAACGGGAGTGGTGTTCTTTCGCAATCATCATGCAGAAGTGTCGCCCATCTTTGCACGTGATAATAAAAAGCTCGGGTGTGAATGCTCTGATTCTCCATCCATCAGAACAGACCCTGAGAGGCGTCCTGAAGCCCTGATCATCTCCACCTGCTCGGAACCACCCGAACCACTGCTGCTGTGATAGTCTTCCGTTTCAAGATGAAAACGCCTGTACAGAATCTTATCTTTCTGATTTATTATTAAACAAACGTTTATTTGACTGATCACCAATTTCAGAATAACCACCACAATAAACCAAGCGAAATATTTTTATTGAAATATAATTCATACATTTATATTACACAAATGTTAAATAGAATTAGGCTAGCTCTGTCGAGGGTATTATGTAAAGAGTTGATCATAAATCAAAGTGTGTGACAAGCCCGACAAAACAACATTAAATCATTATTATTTTATTGAACATGTGATGGTTTTGTTACAGTTTATTGTTTGCAGTTCATAATCTCAGTGTAAAATATTTCTGTATGACAGTATTATTCGCAGCTGTTCGCCAGTAACTTACTGTAGATTTATTTACTAGCGACAGTTTGTTCAAAAATAAAGGAACATTAAACATCCACAAATCTTTAAATAAAATAACAGCTTCGTGCAAAGCATTTCTGGAAACCAATATCAGAAGAAAACAGAAAAAGGTTGACGAGGATTTGTTTCCCAGAATGCTTTTTATGAAGCTGTTTTTAATAGTTTTATTCTGTAAACATAAGACTTTTTGTTTATTGTTTATTTATATTTAACTAACTGTTGCCAATAAATTTGATAAATATAAATCTACAGTAAGTTACTGGCAAACCAGCTGCATAACGACAGCAAATGTTTTGCGGTGATATGTCAGTACTCCGACGTTTTTTCCTCTCCAGTAAATATTAATCACCTGAATGTGCTCAACTTTAAATCACAATTCAGCCGCATAAAATCACATAAATACATCAAAACACCGGATCTCAGAGGAACCTAAATAAAACCAGAGCTTCTGCTTCTAAATCTGATTGTTCTGTGCTGTTTCGCACTCCTGCGCGCTCCCGTCAGAACGACGAATGCATCTCATTAAATGCGAGAAACACCACTGGAAATATGCTTCATACTTTTAATGTTTGATTTCTTTTGCAATAAACAAAACACGATACACTAATATGAAAACATACAAGTGGAGTAAAGGTGGAGACCTCACTGCTCTGAGTCCAGTATTCTCCTTCCGTCGCGAAGCGCGGAAAGTGCCGGTACCGTTACCGAGCGAGTAACGACATCAAGTGCTGTTTTCCAACCAGAAGAAAGAATATTGAGCTAAAAAACCGCGACACGTTTCCATACATTCTGAAACAAAATCCTAACGGTGTTTTATAGGGAGTAAAACTCATATAGTAGCCTACTTGCTAGAAAAAAAGGGGCAGAGTTCGAAGACTGTGAATAAATCCCGGTTTGGGCTCCTCGGCGGCGTGCTCCAGAACCAAAGGTGCTTCTGAAATGATTGAGGGTGCTCTAACCTTCAGACAGCTGGGAAGGGTTTTAAAGCTGGGTTTCCAATCTTTAAAAAATCAAGTTCTTGGATCTCTCCGTACTTCGGTATAATGAGAGATCCGTGCTCGAATCAAGAAATCCGCAGATCTGTCTGTGATCGGCTACACTGCTCAACGCGCTGAGCACCCTTCAGCACCCCGGAGAACCGGGCCCGGTGTCTTTAGTAGAATAAATAGTGTGAAGTCCCGGTGTCACTGGCTTCCCGTGCACGCGGAGGACAGGCTCCAGCCGGGAAGGCAGTACGTGTAGGGATAGTAATAGGAGAGCAGCGGCGGCCGCAGCACTTCACCGGGGCTGTACTGCCGCCGGTCGTCGCGCACCAGCACCTTCACGGCCACCTTCTTCGCCGCCGGGGCCGAGGCCAGCAGATCGGCTGCCATCTGGCGTCGCTTGGTTTTGTACCGTCGGTTCTGGAACCAGATCTTGACCTGCGTCTCGGTGAGTTTGAGAGAGGCGGCGAGGTCCGCGCGCTCCGGTCCCGACAGGTAGCGCTGGTGATTGAAGCGCCGCTCGAGCTCGAACACCTGCGCGTGAGAGAACGCGGCGCGGGAGCGCTTCTTCCGCTGCTTGGGCTGATCGCCGCTCTTCTCCTCGCCCGCGTTACAGTCTGGAAAAGAATCCGAGACGCTTTACTGGCGTTGAATGCATGCGCTACTCTGTATAACTGTGTCTGTAGTTCATCACAATAGAAGAGAATAGAAATGCGACAAACTAAAAAGTCCAATACAAGCAGAAAAAAGCTACTGCGTTTGTTCTTGACTTGGAACCTGGATAGGCCTTCATCCCTTTCTCTAACGTTTCTGAAAGCATGCGCTTTTGTACAGCTACCATCAAAATAGGCCTAATAGAGTACCACGGTATTAGCAATAAACAGTAAAGTATATGACGCTCATGGAAGGGCCATTTTTTGACATTCAACCTCTATAAGCACATTTCTCCGAAAGAACATAAACACCAACCACAATAAAGTCTGTACTTGGGTGGAACCTCGATCGTGTGCACTTACAGGCCTACACACCATTCGCTTTCTGCTGCCATACAGAACAGAATATGATGGTATTAATACATGCGCGGTAGAAAAAGGGTGCTTGGTAGTGCTGTATTTGTTTATTTATTTAACATTGAACTTTGACACTATATACACGTTCATTTACTGTATAACGTAGGCTATATTTTTTGTACAATTGCCTCCAAAATAGCTACATAATAGAATATCATTATTAGCACATGTGCAACGCACATAATAAAACTGTATTATATATAATTGTTTTTAAGCGCACGGTATTGGCATATTTAGCGCGGATAATAACAGACTGCTACATATATAAGTTCCTCTTTGATCGAGTTCTTGAACAGAACGCTCTTTTGAACATCTGGAGCTCACGTATTTCCAAACTCAACTAGAAGTTTTCAGCGGTGGACTCACCGGACACACAGTCCAGGCCCTTGCAGTGCTCCGGGTCCGTTTCTTCCGCTAGATCCGCGTCTTTCTCCGGCTTGGCGTCGTTTCGCGCTTTCCTGTCGTGGTCCTCGCTCATCCCGGAGTCCGAGTCGTAGTTTTTGTGCTCTCTCTCGTCGCTTCTATCCGCTCCATCCATTTCATCGAAGATTTTCCAGCAGGCGCTCTTTGAGAAACACACATCCAGATCGTTCAAATGCCGAGACTCCTCTTTTCGGTTCAGAATGGCTTGAATGGAGAACGGCATCAGAGAGTTACTGCGCACAGCCATGTTCAGCATGAGAAGTCACTGTTGATTATAGAGCAAGGCAACCAGGCGCTCCAGATCCGGATCAGATGGAGATTGGGCCCCGTGGCGGCAGCTCGGGCGCATCGCGGCGCGCGTGAAGGGACTTTCTGCGGATGCGCATCCACGTCTCCAGAACGCGAGTGTGAAGGAACACAGCGCTACTATACACCTCACCTGCGGCTGACACCGAGCCTCAGCGCACTCCCATTGGCCAGCCACACAGCTGTTCCCACTTCTGATTGGCTGCGTGGAGCTTCCACGTATTCCAGAACACCCAGAACGCCTGACCCGTTAACCCTTACACACCCGAGAGAGCGCGCTGCCCTGAACGAGGAGATATCGGTGACCCTTTAGAATGACAGTGACGACTACACACGAGCTGATGACAGGCCAGGCCCGAAACGGACGGATTTAAGGCGATATCACGCTTCTATCGGAGTAAAATAATATCCAGTGTTCGGTAACATCACATATTCTCCGGGCACCGGATCAAATGGATTTATCCTCGTGAGTAGCTGTTTCTTTTAGTTTAAAGAGCTGCTGCTGCTGATTATATATTTCATGAATTGATTTATCACGACTAAAGACGGCCTTAATATACGGTCAATTATTTCTATCTTTTGATTAATAATTTCACTATTGATTATCAAAAGCTCTGACACATTCACACCGCGCGCGTTTCAACAGATTTCGTTTGTTAATTCTACAAAAATAAAGTCACTAATTAAAAATAAGATTAAAATGTTTCGTCAAATTAATTTCGACTCTTTTCCGCGTCTCTTCAGAACGAGGCCTAAAACCGGGAGCAGAACTATATGAATTAGCTAGCTCATGAATTTATGAATTCAACAGCAGCAGCATTATTATAATCACAAAAGCAATAATCATCATCATAATAATCATAGGCCTACATCGTATGCAGTAATAAACAACAAGTCTTTTCTTATTCGATTTTTCTCGATTCTTCTTTTTGATGAGCTGATCTCAGAAGACCTTCCTCAAAAACTGAATTAATTCTTTATTATTAAGTTTCACGTTACGTCTCTTATCGACAGTCTATTTAGATTTCTATATTTATATGGTGAACGTGTAAATGTAACAGTAGTGTAAATGTAAATGTATTTGACTGGATTGATCTGTAAATGATTCACTGAGGCTATTTAATAAAACGGGAAATTATTAAATATAATAGAAAAAACTTCAGTGTTAATTCCGAGAAATAAATCGTGTTGGACTTTAAGCGCCACGCTGAGTGAGTTCATGTCATAAATATGAATAAATAAAAATGAAAACAATGTTTCTTAAATTCTACAGCACTGCGGATAAATATAAAGGAGCTATATTAATATTTTATTCTCTAATTCAGGATAATTGTACAGATTTTCTGTCCTGGTTTTATCAAAGCGTCAGAACAGAAATAATAGATTCTGCTACTTTATTCAAACATCATATTCGACCAAATTGCTTTAATATATCTTTAATATAAGAAGATCAAATAATACTATATATTACCGTGAAATATGTAATATAAGTATCTTATTGTACAGTTCAAAGTTAAACTCTGAGATAAATTCAGAGAATAAAGCACATTATTGAACTGCATTCGCACACAAACTGAACTCTGACAGAGGGTGTTATATGATAATATCCTGTTAATTTGTTCAGAAATGATTTTTTGGGTAAATATCAATAAGTCTGCTTAAGTCCGGCGCGCGCGCGCCTCTCTCTCCATCTAGCGGCCGCGCGCCTTAGTCACGCGCGCTGCTATCTGTCTGATAAGTGACTTGGATATTTATGGTTTTACGCGTGACCCCAGATGTTCGCGATGGTTCACCGCAAGCGTGCACGCTTGGAGAAACCGGCGCGTTCACGCGGAGGATAATGAAGGCGTCGGGATCACAGAACTTCAAAACAATTCATTCCCGCTGCGTAACAACAACGCCGCGTTTATTTCACGTTAGAAATAGCGTCTCGTGTCAAACGCTGTGATCCCGGAGCAGACTGTATTTGTAGCTATAGACTACATTACATTGCAGTTATTGATCGATTTATCGATTCTTATTTTATATCAAAAATCATTAGAATACTAAGTAAAGACTATGTTCCATGGAAATATTTGGATAATGTCTTATCGTAAATATATCAAAACTTCATTTCTGATTAGTAATGTGCATTACTAGGAACTCTAAAGATGATTTTCTCAATATTCAGATGTTTCTGCTCCCTCAGATTCAGATTGTCTAATAGATGTGTCTCAGACAGATATTGTCCTCTCCTAACAAACCAGACATCAGTGCAGAGAAGATTTCTTTCGGCTTGTATAAAACTTGTTTAAAGAATGACCCTTTATGACTGGTTTTGTGGTCGAGGGTCTCAGATGTGTCGGTGTGAACTAAAAGTGAGTTCATCTGACAAAACTATGACCTCAGTGGGAAAATGATTCAGAAATAATAATGAATGTTCAAGTCGGTGCTGGTCTGTGGTCATTATAGTTAATGTTATTTACATAGCTCGAGGTCTGTGTGTGTGAGAGAGTTTTAACAGCATCTGACAGACCTTCTGTGTGAGGAATAAGCAGCAGCATGCAGGACTCTGCTCATGAAAGAATGGCGTGACACGGATGACAGCTCCTTCAGTCTCAGAGCCCTTCAGTCTGACTCTTTCCTGCCAAATGAAAGTCATGTGCGGCGATTTAAAGCTCCATCTCGTCCTGCGTGTGCCTCGGCCCTTCATCGCTCCTGACAGCGGCTCCTCGAGGAACACGAGCACACACTCGAGGGATGCAGAAGTTCAGACCCGCACCAGCAGACCTGACTGCGTCACGAGCTCATACTCACCTGCTTTCATTTGCAAAACAACACAACATGGAAAAGTTCAATCTGCTCTGCTCTGCTTAAGCGCGGTCACGAATCTTCGCAGACATTTCAATAGAAATCAACGCATTTGGGAATTTCCTGCAGGAGCACACTTCATTCGGGTTCAGCTGATGAGAACCGGCCTCACTGACCGGCGGGAAAAGGTTGGAAAGTGCAGTTACACAGTGGACTTCTGCCACAGTTAATTTCGATAACGTGACGATAATCTCGGACAAGCGCGCGCTGCGGTCAGATCTCGAGAGATGTGTGTTTACGGGAAGATGGGAGGAGCTAATGACGACTGCGCTCAATCCGATTGGACAAGATGTCTGCCTCTTTAATATACAAAATGATGAATAAAGAATTGTTATTTGTTGTTTTATTGTTAATGTGCAGAAGTCTTCTATCATATTTTATAAACACCATTTTGGTTTATTATAAATCTATTTAAAAACGTTTGGAAATTCTTCAAACTTTCATCCGTTTTTAACCCGATCTCATAAAAGTAGCCTGTATGTTTCTGTTTGTCATATTTCTATATATATTTAGATAGATGCGGATCATGTTATATACACACCAAATTCAATTATTGCATAACAATACCACGATTTCTGTTTCTTTATTTCGGCGTACAGCTTATATGCTTTTTTTATGAGACCGGTCTGAAAACAGGTTTAAAAGAAAATCCAGTTTCCTGAATTTGACCCTTATGACTGCTTTTATCCGACATCAGCATCATACATGGATCCTGCAGAAACACACTCAGAAGCAGGTGATGGGGTGTGTTTAGAACAGAGCTCTACACGGACAGCCTGAAGCAGGAGTGAGACAGTGGCGCCCCCTCCTGGAAAACCACAGGAACACACACACTCCTGAAACACAGTCTATTCTGGCATTGAAGAGGATTTTAACGTTTAATGCACGTTACTCGTTTTGTGTAGCTTATATTTCCTGAACATAAATGTATTTTTATGTCTATATATCATTTTTGAATATCAAAGACTTTCTTAAAGTAAAAAATAACCTTATACAATACACATTAGTGTCAACATGTATTATAATTTAACTATTCTTTATTTATTAATTTATATACTAGATTTTCTGTACTACAATTAATTGACAATGTGGCCAAAAAACAAACAGTCTAAGTGAAAACAAGGTTATATTTCTGGCCCCGCTGACAGATTCTTTGTTTTAAGCAAAAACCCAATTCATTTTGAGAGTTTTTTTAAACTTTATTTTGATACTTTTATTTTAAAACATCATTCTGCTTCTCCAGTAAATGTGTTGTGATTTGCAATCTTCATTTTTTTGTGTTATATTTGAGTTTGGGATCAATAATTAATTTTTTGGTCATATTTTGATCATTTCTGTAGAGTTTAGAGAGAGAGCCGACAGAATGACAATACTATTGAGTTCAAAAATGACCTGCAAATGAAGGAAATAACTGAAGGGAACATCTAAAGAGATCGTACTCAGCCTCCTGCTGGAACAAATGAGAACGTCTGTTAAAACACACACAGCTGTTTCCTGCTGCACTCCATTAAAACAGCCAATAATAAACGAGAGACGGAATCATCTATTCTTAGCTGAACCACAGAAATAAAAGCCCTTCTTACTCTTCTCTCTCTCTCACACACACACACACACACACACAGAGTCTGGTAAGGTTTCTCTTCTAAACTGTCTTTGGCACCAGAAGAACTGAACACCAGAAGATCTCTCATATACTGGTGATTTATAGCAATTTTAACAGTGAAGGTAAAACTCAACTTTTTGTGTAAAAAACGTAGCACAGAACCAAAAACCTCACCTCAGACAGAGTCAGAGCAATATTAGAGTTTATAATAAAAAGGTAAAAAGATAAAAAGAAAAGTACTGACATTCACAGAATGAGCATCTCTGAAGCACACACACACACACACACACACAGTTTCTCATAGTCAACACTGGTGCTGATGAACTGGATGCTTTACACACACACACACACACACACACGTCTTCATCAGTAGATCTTCATGTTGATTCTGGGCTGCTCTGATTCAGATTCATTTCACTCTGATCTAAAACGACTGCTAATCCTGGTCTGGAGGAGATCCTGAGATCATCATCGCTTCGCTCTTTTTGAAGGAAGCTCGTCAGATTTCTGTCCTCCGCGTGTGCGAGGAAGAGCAGGGCTGGAGTCACGCTTGCGTCCCCTCGCTGATCTGAGACACACACACACACAGTATCAGGGTTCATGATCTAATATTATGACAAAGCTATCTGCAAATGTTTGAAGCAGTGCTTCATTCGGTCAGAGATGTGAGGTGTTCTGTATTTCGTGTGCGGTACACATGTATTTGTCAGCTGACCGTGTGTTTGGGGAGCTCTCTTCTTTCCCGCTGAGTTTACTGACGGCTCGGGTGGACGGTTTGCTGGGTTTATTCCTGAAAAACAAAGCAGAGGAATGAGTCTGGACGGACCGATGCATGAGCGCCGGAGATTCAGACTCCTGTCGTACTTCTCTGCCTCCAGACGAGACGCGGCACGGGTCGTCGCTCGGCTCTTCCTCTCTTCTTCATCATCCTCTTTCTCTCCGTCTCTCTTCTCTGATGCTCCTGTATCTGTGAACCAGACCAACAGACTGAAACTACAATAAAATAAACCGATAATTACACAAGTTACCAAGAAAATAAATGAGAAAAAAAACAGAAATATAAGAAATAAATATAAATAATTGAATCGAAAATTAAAAGAAATAGATTAAAACAAACTCAAACAAATACATTAAATTAAAGAGCCAGCTATTATTTGGTCTACACACCAGAGTCATCCGTGGCTGAGGATGCTTTAGAGGGTCGTCCTCGGCGGGTCTGTTTCTGCTGCCGGTCCTCCTGAACACACACACACACACACACACACACACGCGTCCGTCACTCAGTCGTGTGTGTGATTGAAGCCAGTCAGTGTGTCATGAGTGTTTACTCACAGTCACATCTTCCTCATCTTTCCTCTCCTCCTCTTCATCACTCGCTTTGACGGTGTCCTGATCTTCAGACGCACTCGCTGAGAGAAACACATTTAACAGAATGATCACGCTGCTCTTTTACTAACAATGATGATTAACAGATGACACTGCATACAAACTACTGACCTTCATCTTTCCTCTGTTTGGCAGATTGATCTGCTTCTTCCTTCATCTCTGCTGTCGAGTCCTGCAGAAACACTCATTATAAAGCTCTTCATCTCTCTCTCTCACACACACACACACACACACGCACGCACGCACACACACACACTTACTGAAGCAGAAGCAGGAAGATCGTCTGATCTCTTCCTTTTCAAAGCAGGTTTCACTAGAGAGAGAGAGAGAGGGAGAGAGGTGAAGTGATGATCCACAGAGAGTGTGTGTGTGTACTGGTTTTTATATCCCCGTGGGGAC
>JAUMHR010000064.1:17202826-17214356 GCA_032361145.1 Enteromius fasciolatus
TAATAAATCTGCAAAAATGTCAACAATTCTGTGTTTTTCTGTCAGTATGGGGTGCTGTGTGTACATTAATGAGGAAAATAATGAACTTGAATGATTTTAGCAAATGGCTGCAATATAACAAAGAGTGAAACATTTAAGGGGGTCTGAATACTTTCCGCACACACTGTGTATGTTTTTTCACATCGCCCTTATTTTACATTTAAACCGCTGCCCCAGAGGAACTATCCTGGTCCCATGAACAGCTCTAAAAAGAAAAATTAATCTCTTTCCTGCAGATAAATAGGTGTGTGTGTTTGTGGGCAGGTTTAAGGATTGTCTATCAGGTGAGAAGGAGTCCCTGGAGCTGCAGGTGAACAGGTTACAGGTGGAGTTGGATACTATTAGGAATACTGTGCACTCCAATCAGTCCACAGAACCCTGCAGCAGGTCATAATTTTATTTCAGAATTTTAAACATTTTGTATTTTATTTTATTTTGATTCAAACATGACGCTGTGGTTTTTCTGGTTTCCTCTCAGGTGGAGTGCTGAGCTGGTGTCTGAGCTCCAGGCTGAGGTTGACCGATGGAGGAATCTGTATGAAGAGCAGCTCAAACTCACCACACAGCAGGTACAGAACACCACAAACTGTTATTCTTTATATATGAAGCTTCACACACACGTCCACAGCCCGTTTTAATGTGTGTTTTGTTTGGTCAGGGCCAGGGAGCAGCAGATGGGCATCTCAAACCCCCGTGAGCATCCAAACACAGACCAGAGCTTCACATCTGACCCATGAAACCCCCCTAAACCTGAAATCACTGTTATGGAACATGCAGGGTTTATGAAAGAAGACAGCTGTTCAGATCACGTTCAGTGGTTCTGTTTATTCTCTGGTGCTTCAGGGTCACCAGAATTACTAAAATGTTATGCAGTTTATTTAATTTATTAGCAATATCTCAAAAGCACATTGAATAGGGTGTATATCTGTTGAGTTGCGTATTGTTAGAAGTAGTGTTTGGACACTAGATGGTGATGTTCTACCGCTGACCGTCATTAAACCTCATGGAGCAGGTCAGAGATGTCCTCCGATCCACCTGGACTCTGTCTGACCTCAGAAATGTGTTTCTCAGTGATCCACGAAGCCCAGACTGCTGTGATATGAGCCGTGCTGAGCGTCTGTGCTCTCTTCCTGCTGTTTACAGGGAATCACAGACCTTCAGTCACAAATATTTCTACATCACACACGTTAACATAGTCCTCTGCAGTTCAGTATATATGTATGTATATTATATATTTTGCTATAATAATATTTATTCTTGAATATTTTGTATTTTATAAAGAGATCCTGATACTACAAAATATGTTATGTACTAGTTTCCTCGTTATGTTTAGTAATAGCTTCTGTGGTTCTCAAGTTGATGTCTATACGGAAGTCGCTTTGGATAAAAGCATCTGCTAAATGAATAAATGTAAATGTATACGGAAGAAATATGTTAAAAATCAAGCATGCCATGTTGATTCGTGTTTTATTACAGGCTTCAAGGTATTTTGTCGCTTGTAAACTCTTTATCGTTTCGAGTTTCCAGCTGTTGTGGCTTCAAGCTTCTTTCTAATTTTTGTTTAGAGACACACAGTGTCAGGAGGAACTAGTTACATGTTACAGAGTTAACACATGTAACCGTAATCTGTTGCAGTTACTGAGCAAAGATGTGAAATTAAATTCTGTTAGAAAACATACGACAAAACTTGAATAAAGTAATCATTTCCCCTGATTACATTTCAAATAGCAATCCGTAATGAATAGCATTTCCCAGCTTTGCAGATATGTAGCCTAACACGCTAAACAAGATTGTTTATTATTCACATTTTGTTAAGTTTAAACAGAAAAATAGATCAAATAGGCTCTTCACACTCCAGATCAGTTGTGCGCTGAAGTAGCTGTAGTAACTACTCACTAGCTTCTGCTTTATTCTTGTTCATGTCGCATCGGGTTTCCTGCCAAAACTTTACACGCAACTGCTGAAAAACGAACCTGCTGTAGATGTGCAGAAACACAGGATCTGTGAGACGCAGGGAGTCTGGACGCTTCTCACCGTCATTACGCAGAAAAACAGACGTGTCTTACGCGACTGACCGATCTCCCCGGTGATGTCAGGGGCTTTCAAAGTCTCCTGTGTTTAGGGAACAGGCCTTTTGTATACGATTCAAAAATATTATTATGGAGAGCTGTTTCCACATGCTTATATCAATAATAAAGCTGCCATCTCTAACAGATGTTTGGAGCAAGTCCTTCGGATCCAATCGGTGAGTCTGACCCTTGTGATGTTGCCATGGAGACGTGGGCCCCGGACCCCTGCTGGCAGACGATGGAACTACACCCCCGCAGCTGACTGTGTGCTCTCTGTGCTTTTGATTTAGATTTTAAACAGCATAATTTGCTGTACAATAAACAAATATAACTAGATGTCTAAGTTAGTGCTGTCAAATGATTAATCGCGATTAATCGCATACAAAATTAAAGTTTTTTTTACATATGTGTTTATGCCAAGTTTATTTATTATGTTTATATTAAAACACACACGAACAATATATATTTTGATAGTATTACATATAAATGCATTTATACATTTTATTTTCTTATATTTGATATTATACCTAAATATATTTAATATATAAACATAACATGTTTTCATTAAATATATACATGCATGTGTTTGTATTTATATATACTTAATAAATATACACAGTACATACAAATATATTATGTAAAGAAAAACTTTTATTTTGGATGCGATTAATCGCGATTAATCATTTGACAGCACTAATCCAAGTACAACATACTGTGTAAGTGTTATGTAGCACACGCACAAACATATATAGGCTATATCAGATTTGGATTATTTTTATTAAGTCATCTTTCATAATGTTCTGCAGGTTGACAGTGTAATTATTTAGCAGTCAATGGGACAGTCACAAACTTCTTGGTTTTTCATCCAAAATATCTTAAATTGTGTTCCGAAGACGAACAAAGCTTTTATGGGTTTGAAACGACGAGGTAAGTGATTAATGACAAAACGTAAATTTTTGGGGTGGCGTGACCCTGTATTTCTGAATGATTTGTCTGTAAGTCTTCACAGAGTCTCTGTTAGAGTGTGTGTGGAGTGTTATAGACACATTAAACTCTCAGCACACACCATCTCTCATCATTCAGACCCAAAATAGCGGCACACTAATCTAAAGCTACGGTTCAATATGAAGGCGACGACTGAACCGGAAATGTTTTACTGTTTTAAGACGACAAAGCTCCATTCAGCCCTGAGACTTGTAATATTTTATCCAGTAAGCCGCAGCAGCCTGCTAGAGCCTCGCACTCGCTGAGAAAGCAAACATAGACGGCGTGTAGGATAATATTTGCGCATGTGTGTGAGTGTGTATCGCAGGTAAAGACAGAATCATGGGTGCAGGGTGCAGCAGGTAATTCTTAAATCCATTAGCACGTCTCAGTCGCTCTGATATCTGCTGACAGCTTTCACAGCTAAACACAGAGAGAGAGCACAGACTCCTCCAGCATGTTACTGGAACAGGCCGAACATGTTGCACACCTGACCGAGAACATACAGCGTACAGCTAGGAACTGTGTGAAAAATGACCATGAATTTATCAAGAATTTACAAGACTGTGAAAGTGCTACATTAAAAACCTTTTAAACGGTTCAGTTCCCTTATTGTATACGGCGAAAAACTGTTATTCTACATTATGTGTGATTTTACGGTAGTATACCGCTTTTGGAAGTATGTACAATTAACAGTGAATAAACATAATTGTCATTCCCAGAATTCTCTGCGTTACATAAATTTATGTATGTTACGTCTAACGTTGATTGATTTATGTTTATTGCATTATTTCAGTTTCATCTGCGTTTCTATGATGGTGTTTGTGTAAGTAGTATATAGGCGGTTGGTATATTAACATTATATCAGTTAATGAAATTACGGTATTTAAATATAAATTTACGGTAAAATTCTGGCAACCACAGCTGGGGTTTTTCTTTTTACTGAAAATTTGTCCGTAATTATTTTTACAGTGTACTTGACAATGCTGAAAACAGTTGCTCCTTGAAACCATGAAACATTACTTGTCAAATATTTGAGGTCAGTATGAGTTTTTCTATGTTCATCAAGAATGCATTAAATTCCCAGTAAAGATATTTGTAATGTTACAGAGGACTTGTATTTCTAGTAAAGGCTGATCTTTATAACTTTCTATTCATCTTTGAATCCCAAAAAAATTTAATGTATAAGTTTCCACAAAAATGTTGAGCAGCACAACACTGCTAATAATCAGAAGTGTGTGTTGATCAGTAAATCAGTATATTGTTATGATTTCTGAAGATCATGTGACTCTGAAGACAGGAGTAATGATGCTGAACATCACAGAAACACACAGAACACAGATTCACACAGAAAACTACAATAACATTTCACAATTTTTACTGTATTTTTGATCAAATAAATGCAGCCTCAGTGAGCAGAAGAGACTTCTAGTAAAAACATTTAAAATGCTAATTTTTTTAAACTGTTGACGAGCACTGAGTGTATGTAAACCACTGAACTGCTTTAAAGTGTGTGAGATCATTTCCAGTCTCAGATCTTGTGGTTTTGTTGCTCATTTCAGTTCTTGGATAAATGTCTGATGCTTTTGGCAGATCTTTAGTCTTGGATGTGACTTGTTTACATCAGTCAGCGTTGGATTATTGCGTGTAATGTTGCCGTTTCAGAGATCCCTGCTGAACTCAGAACAGAGGAATTGGCTCACTTTCAATTCGTTACATTCAAAATTTGAATCGAATTGAATTGGCTGTTTAGTTGAAATGACATTTCACACAGGTGATGCATTCTGGGAAATGAAGCATTCAAGTCACCAGGCAGCTAGTTGTACGGTTAGCAGAGTTCTGCTGTGTTTAGTTGTTTTGAGTGATGTTAGCATGGACCGGCTCCTGAGACGTCGTCACTCCTCCTCATGTGGAACAGTTTCTGAATTATATAAACACCAGACACATGTCATCTGTGTTCATCGCAGTCTGGTGCTCATTGACCTTCTGACCCCGTACATGACCTTCATCCAGGAGCAGCAGTGTTTGAGGTCAAAGGTCACCTCCCACACTACACTGCTGTAGCGCTGATGATGTCACGCTCAGATTTCCTCCCTGGAGCACTAAAGTTAATTTATTAAACGTGACCCTGGAGCACAAAACCAGTCAGCAATAACCAGCAGTACACTGTAGACATGCCAAAATCATTAGCATATCAGAAGTAAAGATCATGTTTTATGAAGATATTTTGCTAAGAACTTCATTTGGACAGCTTTAAAGATGATTTTCTCAATATCTAATAGTTGTATCTCCTAACAAACCAGACATCAGCGGAGAGACGATCTATTCAGCTCATGCTTATGACTGGGTTTGTGCTTCAGGGTCACATATATGATGAAAAGTCATTTATATTGGTATATTAGTTTTCAAAGATCTGGCTTTTTGATCATTTTCACAAAACCTGAAAAAAAAAGTATTTGACAAATCAAGTGTTATCTTAGTATCACAGATATTCTACTACAATTTTTGTACTTTTTTTAAAGTAATTTTATTTTAAAATTGTATGTTTTCCTTTTATATGTTTTTTTATAAATATATATTTATTAAACATTCTTAAAGCAAAGCATTATCCGTCATCTCCCCTCAAAATAAGTGAGTTATTATTAAATAAATAAGATAAAAAATAATTAAAATAAATATTTATTTTATGTTTTATGCTTAAATAATTTATTTTTTTTTATTTTTTATTTTATTACCTTTTTTTAATGTATATTTCTGTACTTTCATAGTGCTTAAACTAACAGATGTTACTTAAAAAAAATTGACTCAGAAATTACTAGTAAATTTCACAAATCTTTACAATAACATGTTGAATTAATTATAAACCAAATAAAATCCAGTCCAGGTTTTTTCATTCACAGTCTCATTTACTATTTTTAATGTTTGGCAAGTATCTATTTTATTTGATTTTTAGTAAGTGATGTTTTTTAGGGTTTGGTTTTAATCAACAATAATAACCCTCTTCAGTCAAAACCCAGAGTCTTTCTTTTCCTCTGTAAACATGACAGTTTTTAAGTTTGGGTTGATTTAATATATTTATAGCTTCTTTAATGAATGGAATAGCAGCTCTGCATCCTACCACCTTAAATCAAGATGATCAGTTAAACTGGCATCGCTGCATGAGCGTGTGTTTGTGATATATAAACTCCTGACATCACATACTGTACATGTTGAGAGCATTAGCTGTTTCTGCTCGTGTGTGTGTGTGTGTGTCGTGGTTTTAAAGCAGAGTCATAAAAGTCAGAAACGTATCTAAATGCTCATGCATTTACTGAGCGGACTTTACAGTGTTTGTGACGTGCTTCCAGAGATTCATGCACACACTGATTTTATGAGCAGACGGACTCAGGAAAGCTGAGCAGAGATTAATGTGGAGGGTCTGAAAGGAACATTGTGCAGGAAGCCGTCTCACAGCCAGAGCGGGAATTTACTCTGGAAACACACATTAATGAGCTACAAAAGCACAATAAACACACAATCACACTGAATTATGATCCTCCCTATTACACAACACTCCTGTATGTGTTATCTATGTGTGTTATACGCTCCGTAAAATCAGTTTTTAAATCCACCAGAAAAAATACCAGAGGGCTCAGAAAAATATCTTATTTTCCCATGAATTGAAGTGTATTTTTGAGATTTTTGTAAGCAAAAACTCATTTTCATACAGTTTTCAGAAAACAAGATTAAATGTATTTTTATTAGTAGTGCTGTCAGACGATTAATCACATCCAAAATAAAAGTCTTTGTTACATAATATATGTGTGTACTTGATATTTTATGTGTATTTTATGTATATATAAATACAAACACATGCAAGTACATATTTGAGAATTTTTTTTTATATATATTACATATATTTATAATTATTTATAATATATTGTATATGCATGTAAATATTTCTGAAAAATAAGCTGTATGCGTTTATATTTATGTACATAATAAATATACACAGTGCACAAAACTGTTCTTTTGGATGTGATTAAGTAATGTAATTATTAACAGCACAAATTTTTTTATTGGAAAACACCACCAAAATAATGCGTGAGAAATATATATATATATCTCATTTCTTTTTTAATTTTATGGTACTTTTAGTTTTTTAATGCCCATTATAGTTTTTGAAAAGTATTTCAATTTCAGTTTTAGCTGTTTTTGTTCGATTTTTAGCACCCAAAACAACAAAACAAAAATAAGACATCACCTTCACTGAAAAATGAAAGGCAAAACAGTTTTGGTAAATTTCCCACAGATTTATAAAGAAGCTGCCAGTAACTCGATGCTTTGATATTGTTTGTTGTGATATATTGTTTATTTCACGGTATGCAGATATGACCACCTAATACACTTGAAATGTTAAAAGGTATGATGTTAAATAGAGTTATTAAGTGCTATATTCTGTAAAAAAGCCCTGAATGCGGACACCGACGGCATTCAATGGAGAATTCTCTTTCATATCTTACTGCGCTTGAATGGTCAAATACACAATCCTTCATGTTGTGAAGTTATTTGTAAGATTAATGTAAACCGTTGAGTGAAAACTAGATGCGTTTCAGTTTTGGATTCGTGTTGTCGCTCTTAAAGTGACAGTGTCTTAATTTACCTGCTGCTGTCTGTGTTATTCATATTAATATTAAATATTAAACTCATTTCTCTTGACTGAATCATTTTTGATTCTTTTATGAAATCAACTCATATTTGATTCATTCAGTGAAGACTGTGCAGCGTTTTGATTACTTATTGCTCACTGTATGTTAAATGAACCAGCTCGAGCCAAGGAAAACAAAAGTTTATTAAATTAGTATTTGTATTCTATTGTGTTTGTAAATCGTTTCTTTGTTTTTAGTTTTATAACAGAAATAAAATAAAAAGAGATATAATGCATACTTGTGAAAGTTTAAGAGACTTTCTTGTCAAATATACTCTTCGTTTCATTTACTTATAGAGCACATTTGAACTGTTTTATTTACAGTGTTGGCAAGTAGCTGAAATAAAATTAGTATTCTATTTTCTCTGAGCGATGTTTGACCTGACGAGCACTACTGAAAACAAAAACTGGTTCTGCGCAGGTTTGATTTTCAGCGTTGAGCTCTGTTTGAGTGTTTCTAAACTCACTGAGAAGGACAGATACAGTATGTGACTTTACGAAGCAGGACATCAGTTAGAGTCTGCAGAATGAAAAGAGAGAAAACAAGCCTGAACTTGTTCCAAATGGCAGAGGTTTGTTCTCTCGGTGTCTTCCTCAGCGCTTCACCAGAGTCTGTTCAGAATTAAAGTCCATGTAATGCCGAGCGTTTGGGAGTTTGCGATGGCTTCCAGATGTCCTCGACGCCTCCTCGCAGCGTCTCTGAGAGCGTAACGTGTCTCGGAGATCTCTCATGGTCACGTGATCTTCTGAGGTCAGAGGAGAAAGTGTTTGCTTTCAGGAGAGTTTGGTTAGAGTCAGTTTGCAGGAACCGCAGATGAAGGCCAAGCTCAAGCGGCCTGAAACAATATTGTGTTAGAATGCTTCCTGCCATTAGAGAGGGAGTGTGTGACGACTGTCCTCATCATCAGACAGCAGAGACATCACAGAATATTTCATCACAGCCCCGTTCTGAAAAAACGTTTTATGGTTTTAGTTAATAATAATAACTCTGCTTAATTCAACATTCAGAGTAACAATGGATTTCTTTTGAATTTCAAAATATTTTATATTTTCTTAATTAAAATGTCTTTAAGTGTGATTCTGCATCATACTACCTTAAATCAAATCTTAAATACTGTACAGTAAAACAGACCGCTGGAGACGCGGAGTATAAGAAGCACACTTTTAATATAAACCAAGATACAGCAATGAACACGTCTAAACAACATTAATGATGGACGAGGACTGAAAGACAGACGGGAACTTATAAAGGGAAGACAATCACTGATAATAGACAAGACACACCTGGCATGAATCACTAATTAACAGAACCTGGGTCACAGGGGAGAAAAACATCAATGAAAATGAGGGAATGTTACAATTATCTAAGTAACAAAGTTAACAATGTCAAGAAAGTCAATTTTATATATATATATATATTTATTTTTTATTTTTTTTTCTTCACAAAATTAGAATGAAGATATTAAGATAAAATATAAATGTATACGTATATATAATACATGCAGTCATATAATTTTTAATTCATGTATTGTGTAATTTAATCATATAACTAGTAAAGTTCTGTATAAAATAAATGTATTATATAATAATTTAACTTACATTCTGCAGAAAAGTAATCCTGCGTAATAAATTTCTTCTCCAAAATCTGTCATATAGTAAAACACCCAGATACCAGCCGAACACGTCCAGATCATGTTTACGTTATATATATATATAATGTCAGAATAGTCCGAGAACTGATCGTGTGTTTGTGCTCTGGCTCTGATTCAGACAGGAATCTTGTATTTCTGCTGATTAAAGGAGAATGTGAGAGTTCTTCATCACACTAACCATCAATAATGCTATAATAAAAGTGATGTGTCCAGCAAAACAGACACTATTTTTGGAATCAGCTTCTCAAAAGTAGAAAGAAAGGTGGATTTGATTCAGCAGAAGTGATGCAGAGCAATGTTATTCTATAGTTAGTGTTACAGAATTGCTTGATAGGAAATGAATGTTGTCACGAGTCCAAAGTAAAGCTCTATGGTTTGTAAAATTACACTTGTGTGCTTCTAAATATGAGCACTAGTTGCTGGTTTCCTTCTCTCGGTAGTTTCTGGTATTGTTGGTGCTCACAGAGTAATGACAGAGCAGAGACACGCAGAATAAACACTCTTGATTTAGCTCCAGCGGTTCCTCCGGAGCCGTCAGGAACCACACGCTCTCTTACACACAACCCTTACTCGGGAATTGTTTGTGAATTTCACATAAATGGCTAGTAACAGTAAATAAAACAGAACAGCTTTCTTGGAGATCTGTTTCTTAGCGCTTCACTGAAGCTGTGTAACGCTCTCAGATCTGGTTGGGGTTGATTCTTCATCTTCATCTTCATCAGCGGTGTGGAAGTATCACTGAGCCTGAAGAGCTCTCTTCCTCTCCAAACCCAGAAACACTGAAAGTCCTGTGTGTTCATCATCCTTCCTACGAACGGCTTTCCTCGGTGGCGCAGTGCATCATGGGAAACCCATATAATGGAGTCAGCTGTGGTTTGGTAGTGAATGATGATTTAATGTGTGAAATATTTCATGGCCTGGTGGGCTGTTTAGTTCAGATTTGTCTGGAAACCGCAGCACTGCGTTACAGAGCTCGAGCGATGGGGTTTAACGTGATCCACAATCACTGACGAGAAACTCATTTCACTTGAAGACAGTGAAGCCTGTGTTAGGAGGATTGTGAGTGCAGACGGTGAGAACGATGCTTCGATAAGGTTGTTTGTGCAGAAAATGCCTTCTGATTTGGAGTGTGTGTTAATGAGCGATCTGCAGCTGTCTGTGGAGACTTCACATCATTATTGCACGTGTGTGTGTCAGAGACAGAGAAAGAGTAAGTGTGTATGAGAGTGTGTGTGACTGAAGTTGTGATTTTATATTAGTCTCTCACTGAGATGAATGTGAATGTTAACGGATGGAGACTTACAGACCAACAGCAGACACACTTTCCTCTGAACGCGGTAGAAATATAACCTAATAATTACCTGTGTGTTTGAGCTTCAAGTATCTTGGAGAGTGAAATAAAGATGATTAATGAGTGTGTTATTTGGCAGAAGAATAACTCTCAATTACATCTTCACTGAAGGAGCGTGAGGATCAGATGCGTCTGTGACTCCTCACTCCTGTAACGTGTTTGATGTCACAGTCTTTAAGAAACGTCCAGATTTGTGCTGAAGCTTTCTCTGACCAGCCAGATGCTCTTTTTTAGTCTTCCTCTCTCAGGTTTGGTCTTATTGCGTGCTGGAACGATTTAAAAGCAACAGTTACGCTGATCGTTCGCAGCCAAAAAGCAAGATTATGATTGCTTTACATCAGAAAGAATATTTTGACTCGTTAACCCCCAGCTGGTTTATATATCGAGAGGGTTTTGTGTTTCATCACGATAGATTGAACACAAACACACTGCTATCAGTGATCAGCTTCTCATCTCTAAACTCATCTCTGTCCGTTCATTTAGACCTGTTTCATATAAAGACCAGCATCGTACATAAAGTTCAAACTTTACGTTGGCTGGGGAAAGCCTGAGCTGAAAGTTTGAAGTAGATGTATCAGTCAAAACGTTTTACACATAAGTAAGGGATAAAGTACAGGCAGCCGGTAGTTATCGCAGGAATAAGCCCAGACAGTGTGAAGGGGCTTATTTCACGATAACTACCGGCTGCCTGTATATTATCCCGCTTATTACACGGCTACTTGCCACATAAGGAAAAAAAACTGAACAT
>JAUMHR010000064.1:17233901-17244548 GCA_032361145.1 Enteromius fasciolatus
TTCTTTTTTAATAAATCTGCAAAAATGTCAACAATGCTGTGTTTTTCTGTCAATATGGGGTGCTGTGTGTACATTAATGTATTTAAAATGTATTTACTGTATACTAAATATTTGTTGTAAACTGCCAAGCTCAATTATATATATTTTTGAAATATGAAATATACATAGTTTCAATTTTCCTTTGGCAAAATATATTTTATTGTATTTAATGGACAAGAAAATTGAAGTTTTTCTTTAAATGTGGCATGTATATTAATGTCTTTTCTTGAATTTAAATATATGGAGGACAATATTTTTTTTAAATGCTTGTTAAAAATCAGTTAGTGAAGGTGGTGGAGTAAGTGTAGATCATCAAAGACCACGAGGACAAGCTTTTATCTGTTAAACGTCAGGAACATGAATTAAGATGGTGAATAGTCTCACTCTAGACTCAATATAGCATGATGTTCGGGTTCCTGTAAGGCATGTATGCTGACAGCTGACAACTTCCTGTGGGTGTGTGTGCGTCACAGAACAATCACATTTTACCCTCCTTTGTCCAAATAAACCTCAGCAAACAATGCGAATGTGTCACTGCAGGAGAGAAGAACTGTTTCTCATCATGAACTCCACAGTGCTGAATCAGACCTGTGTGTGTGTGTGTGTTCCAGACACATTGTCAGTCTGTGTTTTAGTAGTGAGATTTTAATGTCTCTTTCTGGAAGTGACACAGTTTCACCAGTAGATGGTGACAAGGGACGGCATCAACGGTGAGCACTGAATCATTGAATCATTCATTCAATTGATTCTTTCAAACACACTGATTCATTCTTTAATAATGTTCTCAAAACATTTGGGAATGAGATTTTTATGAATGTTCATCCAATGTTTGTTGTTTTCTTGTTTTTTTTTTAAACCTTTTTAAAACATTTCTATAATTTTTGCAAAAAGATAAAATGGAATTCTTAATGTTCGCATCACAAAAAAACAAAAATTAATTTATTAATTAAAAAAAAGTTAAATTTCTTTCAACAAAATGCATATAAAGTAATATAATAACTTTTTTATTGTTTTTTTTTCTTGAGCAATTTCATGAGAAACATTGTTTGCCTTTTGATTATTTTTATTAATGTATGTTGAACTTTTGTTCAAAGTAATACACTAAACAGAATGGCATATTTTGAGTATGTTTTTGTCAGTTGTAGCACATATATTAGTGCTGTCAAACAATTAATCCCATCCATAATAAACGGTTTTGTTTACATAATATATCTACAGTGAAGTCAATTAGTATTTGATCACCCTGTGATTTTGCAAGTTCTCTTACTTAGAAATCATGGAGGGGTCTACAGTTTTCAGCATAAGTGCATTTCCACTGTGAGAGACAGTGGAATTATTTGAGACTGTGGGAATTATTTGGTACAGAAGCCTTTGTTAACCATTCCAGAGGTCAAACGGTTCCTGTAGCTCCTCACCAGGTTTGCACACACTCCTCCATCCAGATCTTCTCTAGATCTGTCGGGCTTCAGGGCTTTTTCAGCTCCTTCCAAAGATTTTCAGTAGTATTTAGGTCCGGAGACTGGCTAGTCCACTCCAGAACCTTGAAATGCTTCTTACAGAGCCACTCCTTGGTTTTCCTGGCTGTATGCTTTGGGTCATTGTCACGTTGGAAGACCCAACCACGACCCATCTTTAATTCTCTGAAGGAGGTTTTTGCCCAATATGTTCCAATACACGGCCCTGTTCATCCTCTCCTTAATACAGTGCAGTCGTCCGGTCCCTTGTGCAGAAAAACACCCCCAGAGCATGCTTCACTGTAGGGATGGTGTTATTGGGATGATACTCATCATTCTTCTTCCTCCAAACACGGAGAATGGAGTTAAGACCAAAAGGTTCTACTTTGGTCTCATCTGACTACAGGACTTTCTCCCATAACTCCTCAAATACTTATTTAAAACAGTAATTCCCAAATAAATTGTTAAAAAAATCATACAAGGTGGTTTCTTTTTAGAGTCTGTCTCTCACCGTGGAAATGCACTTATGCTGAAAATTGTAGACCCCTCCATGATTTCTAAGTAAGAGAACTTGCAAAATCACAGGGTGATCAAATACTTATTGACCTCACTGTATGTGAAATGTGTATATGACCTATGTAAATACACACACATACAGTATGTATGTATGTATGTATGTAAATATATTTCATTTATATTTTTACTAAATATATACAACCATATGTTACATAGTACATGGCACAACACACATGTATATGTGTGAGAGTGTGTGTTGCAGTATCACGTCTCCAGTGTGTTAGCAGTCGAGCTCTTTGGCCTGGATCTCTCTTCATTACCTCACAGCTGAGAGCAGTGCCATCAGATTCATCGGAGTCCAACAAAACCAGCAATTAAAGCAGCCATTATTGGAAACATTTGTGTGATGAGAAACACGGTTCAAGCCCAACTGTCTCTGATCTCCGAAAAGCATTCGTCTGAAGATCACAGGAGGACACAAGAGTTTCTCTGAGGTCAAAGGTCAAGATCTTTCTATTACTGGAATAAAAATAATCACTGCGTTTTGAATAAAGTATTGAGGATATTGAGTTTTCAATAGACTCCTGCACTGGTTCTCCACAAAGGCTGAGGGCTGGACTGTATTTGCTCTGTGTTTCATCTTTAGTCTTATAAACTGAGATCACTGGCGTTCTGTAGCTTCAGCAAATCATTCAGAGACGTTTATACTGCTGTCTGAACAGGCGATGGGAAACTACATTAGGCTTTCCATCCGTGTGTTTTATTCACAGAACGATGCCATAAAACAGCATTAACGGCTCATCTGTAACGTCTGAATACCTGCGGCAGAGCTTCTGAAGAAAACGTCCAGCCGGCAGGATATGAGCCGGTCATTAGTGGTGTTCCTGCAGCAGCACAGGTGTGTATGCAGCAATAGACAATAACTCAAAATTAACTATTTTTCTTTTATGCCGAAATATTATGTTCCATGAAGATATTTTGTACATTTTGTATTTTTCTACCATAAATATATCACAACATAATTTATTATTAGTAATATACAGTGCTAAGAAAGTGTTGTATCCTGTCCTAACTAACCATACATCAATGGAAAGCTTATTATATTATATTTGATTACGTTTTATTATTACTTTAATGTGCTGATTAATTGTGCAGAATGACATCATGAACATAATTATTCTAATATAATTGTGTTATATTATATTATTAAATGTGAACATAACACATTTGATATAACATCTGGGCATGTTCTTGCCCCTGAAATACATTTTAAAATATATTTTAGTGCGGTCAAACGATTAATTGTGATTATTCACATTCAAAATAAAAAGGTTTTGTTTACATTATATATGTACTGTGTGTATTTAATCATTTGAATTATTTTTTTTTTTTTACTTTATAAATATATTCCATTTACATTAAACTGTTTACAATAGATGTTTAGTCATGCAGCATAGGATCATAGCCATAATTATGACTATTAAAAGTTATGCTATATTTACATTTTTTCATTCGAATAAAGTAAACTGACAAATTTGTTTAAAAAGGCTGTATTAAACCAGATTTCCCTCTACAATTCTAATAAAATTCTGGATCTGACTTTAGAGCAAGCATAGTACTGAGCTCTTTTAGTAGTAAATGATCTCTTGTCATCTGCAGACTCTGGTTACTGTACGATTCTCTTATTATTGGAGCTGAGCGCTGCTTCTGATCACTGTCTCCTGCTGAAAAGATTAAATCCTGAGGATGGTATTTGTGGTTCTGTGTTTGTATCATATCTCACAAATAAGAGTTTCATCACTTGTACCCCAGGGCGCTATGTTAGGTCCAGTTTTATTCTCTTCATTTTTGCTCCCTCTTTGCCTTATATTTGAGTCTTTTAAAGTTGCATAATACATTTATGCAGATGGTACTTTAGCAGATGGTAGCTTTATTTCATATTATCAGGTTCTGATTCAGTGTCCTCCCTGCTAGCTTGTTCAGTGGACATCAAAAGTTGAATGAAAAATTATTTCCTACAGGTGAATCAAAACAAAAATTATTTTGTTTGACCTCTTTCAACGTCATGGCCATTTTAGCGGACATGAGTTTAGACAGACTTTCTTATTCTTTAGAAACAATCATTTAAAATGTAAATATACTTTAATATTGTAAATATATTCTCTGTAGTCATGTATGATGATTGTCTCTGGTGATCGTCAGCTGATTCATCTTTAAACAGATGCTGTATGAGTTTATGAGGCAGTTATGGACTGTTTCGACTGTTTTGATTGGCCACGGCCATCCGTCAATCACTGACAAACACAATAAGAGGACAGGAAAGAGACGAGTAAAGCAAGGGTCTTCTTGACATCAGCAACATCTTGTTTCTCAGTGATTTTCATGAAGTTTGCTTCCCTAAACGCTTCTCGAATGTCGGGATTCTGGAGCGAAGCCCTGTACACTGGGTCAGCGGTGTGTGTGTGTGTGTGTGTGTGTGTGGTTACGTCATGGCTCAAGCATCACAGTGATTCATGGCTCAGATCTCTGGTGAAGTCAGCCTCTCTCTTGTTCTTTGCTGTGGTTTCTGAAGTTCAGCGAATGCAGTGAAATCTGTTTCCAGTCACCAGAATCAGTAGCTTCACATTTATAAAGTTAAACTTCATCCTCCTGAAACAACAAATCCTCCTCTGCGTCCCAGGATCCAGAAGAGCTGGTGTGTGTTTGTGTGTGAGCTTGATGTGGGATTCAGAACAATAGTGCTGAGAACATTACAGAGCTTTATTTACGATGCTGTTATTCATGATACTGCTAGAAAGCCTAAAATATGATCTTCTGCACAAAACACGGTGATGTTATTCATCCTCCATCAGTTTGTGAGCTTTTAAACGGAGAGGAGAGAGGTCTTGTTTTATTAAATGTTTTATTTAGACTGGACTGGATACAAGACACATTTACTTCAGATACACACACAGACATTTCTAAATCAAAATGAAGCGAGTTTATGCTTAAAACAAGAACCGATATCTTATTATCTTATCTGATTATAGAGTTATTATCGTTAACTAAAACTAAAATCAAAACCATAGAAATTACTTTTATTACTTGAAATAAAACAAAAACATTAACCAAAAAAATTATGCACTAAAGTAATTAAAACAAATAAAATAAAAAATACATAAAATATAAACAAAACCTGCTAAAGCAAAAACAAAAAACAACGAACACACACAACAAAATTATAAATATATTTTTGATAATTCCTTAATTTGAATAAATATTTAGATATTTATATAATAGAAATACTGAGTAAAAGTCATTTTTCACACTGTAAAAACCTTTTAGACACAATATGAGCAGATTTTTGTCAGATTAAAGCAAATAAATGACATAAGACATTAAATCATGTTTTCTGTAAAAAGAAATAATAATAAATAACAAGTAAAATACAATAATAATAATAATAATAATAATAATAATAATAATATTATTATTATATTAATTAATAATATTTTTAAGAACAAATGCCATAATGGTATCAGAAATAATCTTGGTGCCTTGAGTTCAGTTTTTTTTTTTTGACACCACTTTAACAAAAACGAATAAGGTTATGAATATAACCAAGATTCTTTAAGGGAACGAGACACTGCATCCGAAGACGCTCTGAATCTGCTGTACCAACGTCGAATTTAAAGGGAGTGACGTGATGACGTCATACCAGGAAGTCAAATGCAAATGCTTCCTGCCAGCGCTAGCTTTCAAGATCTGCAGGGGGTGCCGGAGATATGGCTCGGAGACGCAGTGTCTCGTTCCCTTAAAGAACCTTGGTTATATTCATAACCTTATTCGTTCTTTCTCGGGAACATGAACTGCATCCAAAGACGCTATGGGAACGATATGCCAATGCTGCCATGACTCCAAAACCCCGCCCTGTGTCTGTGTCTTAACATACACCACTAGGGCCAATGACCCAGGGTCATACGTGTGTCCTAACCGTAGTAACGGACGAAAGTGGAGGGCGCATCCCGAGTGTTGCAGATGTCCGAGACTGTGGGAAGATCAGAAGCTTCGTAGCCAGTTGTGATTGTCTCGACAATCCAACGACTGATAGCTTATTGGCCGGTCGACCCTTCTTAGGTGTACTGAAACACACTAATAGCTAGTCAGACTTTCTCCACAAGGCTGCCTTGTGAACAGACATGTCCAGCGCTCCCACAGGACACATATAGTTCTACATTTTCTGGTTAGGAACCCTGGAAGGGAAGAGGATGAAACTCCTGCAACTCGATAAGGTGTGGTGCAGTGGTAGTAAGGACCTAGAAGAATAACCCGTTCAAGGGTACAGAAAAGCTTTCACCAGTACGGGCGCAAAGTCGAAGTATGAAGGTGCTACTGAAAGGGCCTGAAGGTCACCTACTCGCTTAAGAGAAGAGATCGCAAGCAAGAAAGTCGTCTTGAGAGCGTTATGGCGATCTGAAATCTCCTCTATGGGCTCGAAGGGTGGTTTACACAGAGCCTCTTGCACCACAGCCTGGTCCCACGTGGGGACACAAGAGCATACTGGCGGTCTCAACCTCAGTGCACCAAGGAGGAAGCGTACTACCAGGGGGTGTCTACCAACTGTTTCACCATCTATCAGAGAATGGTATACTGATAAAGCTGCTACATGCCCTTTTTAAAGTAGAGTGGGACACCCCTGCGGAGAACCTAGCTTGCAAATACTCAAAAACTGTACCGACTGGGCAGTTAACAGGGTCTTGCTGGCTATCTCGACACCACACTCACAGTCTTCACAACCCCTGCCTGTGAGAGGAGATCTTTCCTGACGGGAATCTCTCATCCATCTAAGAGATCTATCAGGCTCGAGAATTCTACTCTGCCCAGCCAGAATGGGGCTAATAATAGTAAGCGAACACAGTGTCGGCGGACTCTCAAAAGAACTCCCGGGAGCAGAACGATTGGGGGAAATCTGTACAGCCGTAGCCTCGGCCAGGTCGGTACCATAGCACCTAACCCCAACGCTTGAGCTGGAGGAGCTGGAGAGAACTAGAGGAGACATTGCATGATCTAATGACTCGCAAAGAGGTTCGCCTCTGCATAATAACTCGTTCTCGGAGTCTCTGAGGTGAAGCATGTCATCCCCGGGCCTCGGCCCTTGCCTCAACAAGACATCTGCTCCTACATTCAGATGGCAAGGAATACACACAGCTCTCAATGAAAGGATCTATCCCTGACTCCACAGGAGGATCTGATGTGCCAGTTCGTACATTGGCTAAATCTGCAGAACCCCCTGGTGAATGATATAAAGACCACCGCTGTGTTGTCGGTGCATACAAACACATGGCGATTGTTAGGTCTGGGAAAGGTGTTTTACTACTTGAAACACGGCCAGTATCTCCAGGCAATACAGTGCCACATGAGATGACGACCAATCCACTTGTGGCCGCTCTCAAACCGGTGAGCACATCCGTCGCCGACTTTAACTGGCGACCGGTAGCTCGTAAAACCAGGCCCTGTTTAGAAGCCAAGGATTTCTTCACATATCTAAGGCTCGCACACATAGTCGGGAGACCTTGATTGTACAACCTGGATTCCCTTCCAGTGAAACCTCCTTGGTCTTGAGCCACTACTGCAGGGGTCTCGGCTGACAATGTCACGACTGCCCTCAGAACCCATAGTCTCTGAGAATGTATGACAGTGAGTGACCGGCCTTCTCTCACTCTCTTGACTGAATTGAGAATCGAATCTACTCAAGCAGGGAACATTTGTGTCTGCATCGTGGTCGAATCCCGTACCACGCCTAACTAAGTGGTCTTCTGACTGGAGAGAGCACACTTTTCTTGGTGTTCAGTCTAAACCCTAGACGCTTGAAATTCTGTTATGTAGTTTCGAATGCGAACACCCTAAAGCCACAACGGAGCTGAGGCTGCATCTACTACTTTCGTAAGCATCCGAGGCGAAAGTGCTAGGCCAGAGGAAGAACCTGATATTGGTACGCTTTGCCCCTGAAAGCGAACCTCAGGAACTTCTAGTGAGAAGGAATGGACACATGGAAGTATGTATCTTTAGATCTATCGCTACAAAGCAGTCCTTGGACCTGACTTGTAGCAGCACTAGTCTTAGTGTAAGCAATTTGAACTTTAGCTGACTGACTGAGTGGTTCAATAGCCTATCTAGTTCAATAGAGATCTAAAATTGGCCTCAGCCCTTAAGTATTGACTGTAAAACCCACAGGGCCCACTGAAAGACATATGGAAGAGCTTTCCAAGCTGCTAACTTTTCTGCTAAGGGAACCAACCTCTTGAGGCTGGTCTCTGGTTTATCGACGGTGATAACTCGATGCCTACTGATGGCTTGCCACCAGGGAGAGCTCAATGATTAACCGTCTTATGGACCCCCTCAGGGGTGACATGCAGCTCAGCCTTCTTTAGTATGTGTTTCTATGAAGTATCAACTGTAGAGCCCGGGGCTACTACTCTCGAGGAGGAACCGACTCTATGACTCTCTTCCTCAGAAGGGTATTTACTTCTCGCTCCATAACCAGAGCCTGCTCAGGGCTCACCCCAGGAAGTGTGACGCCGCTGATTTAGAGCGGAGGAGAAGACTCAAACTCTCAAAACTCGATGAATTTTCCTCTATAATCTGCAGGGCCTACTGATATATCTTCAGCAGTACTTTTTAATCTGCTGACTTGTGTACTAAGGCAACCAGCTTCTCGAAGCTGGCCTCTGGTATTACTAGCGATGATAGCTCAATGCAGCGCCTGCATTCTCCTATCAAATCTTATCCCACACCGCACTCAGTGCATGGGTCCTGCGCGAGTGCAGGTCTCTAACCTGAGCCGTGAGGCTTACCAACGAAAAGCCCCTTCTTGAAGAGGACTTCCCGGGATCGGAGCAGCCTCAGCGGCAGCAGCTCACATTAAGGACAGCTTTTGTCGGGTCCCTCTAATGAGGCTGCTGCATGCTCCGATCTCAAGCAAGCCACGCACAAAGTGTGTGTGTCTCCTGCAGTGATGCATCTTTTGCAGGGAGACACACAACGTTGAAGGAGCATGGCTGCTTGCCCTTGTCTGGCTGTTTATAGGTCATTTTTCTTTTTTTAAGCTAGATATTTCCACACACACACTCAAGGGAGGGGAAATAGGACCTTTCAAACGTTTTAACAAGCACACAGACAGACTTTCAACAGATGGCACAGAGAGTGCGTTCAGAATGGCAGAAAGCTAGCGCTGCCAGGAAGCATGTGCCTTTTATACTTCCTGGTATGACGTCATCACGTCGCGACGTCATGACATCATCACATCGCGCCCTTTAAATTCGACGTTGGTACAGCAGGTTCAGAGCATGTCACATGTAAAGGCGATCCCATAGCGTCTTCGGACGCGGAAAGAGCTCACTTCAATTTGATTTATTCAGAAAACAAGATATAATTGTGCGTCTGGAAATGCGTCTTAATTTAAGAATCTCGAGATCGCATTCCTCCTCTTAAATTCTCAATTCTCACATCTTAAGCTGTCTTACATATTTCTGATGAGTTTTGTGTTAAACTGTCATTCATCCAAAGGTTTGTTCATTATTGAAGTGAATGTCATACACTCTGCTCAGACAAACTCTCATTAATTGTTATCGCTGGATCCAGGGCTGAACTGGGAGTAAAAATCGGCCCTGGCATTTTATGGTCCAGCCGGCCCACCACCACATATAGGCCTACCTACAGCTCTGAAAAAAAAAAAAAAGAGATCGCTGCAGAAAAATTTGTTTCTTTTGGGTTTTATTCTTAAAACTGTTAATCTCGCCAATACAAAACAATGCACGGTTGTTTTATTTTTCGTGAACTGCTGTCTTTGAAATTTTAAGGATAAAGCAACTTGATGCCCACTGAATCCTTGTGCCAGTGAAGCTAGGATTGAGCCCCTTTTTTCTTGACTCAAAAACGTTCTTTTTACTGATTTTGGCATGTTTAGTTTTTATTTTTAAATTTCTAATTACTTTTGAAAGACTTCTAGCATTTTGTTAACATCCAACTGGTCACACTGCAAGATGATAGATGATACAGCAGTGCTTTTTATACTTTTCCCATGAAATACAATTGGATTCAGGAGCTCACCAAATAAGTACCTCAATAAACAGAAGTAAGTATGTTTGTGTAGAAATTTAACAAAGACTGGCATGAAATGCTTGTTACACTCCGAGAGATACTGATTGTGGCTTCTTAATTCTTTTCCTAGAGCTATGTATATGTGTATATGTGTGTATATATATATTATTTTATATCATATCATTTATTAAATTAATGAAAATAAGTAGGCAACTGTGTACATATATATTCTGCCAGTAATCTTCACACTATGGGACAGAAAAGACCTCCATAAAGAATGCAAACACTGATACAGTACTGGTGTCTTTAATATTGAAAGTTAGGTAGTCTATTTGAGTATAATAAAAACTCACTAAATAAAAATTGGTGCAATAACATCCCATATAAAAATATTATTATCATTGGATAAAAATAAAACGTCATGTTTAAATTCGCATTTGCGAAACCTTGTGCACACATTTGACTTGTTCGCTGTTTTAAAAAGCGTTCACGTATTCTACAGTCGTGGCGCGCGCAGGAATTAGGACGGGTAAGATTCCTCCGTATTCCCTTCACGCGA
>JAUMHR010000064.1:17265194-17297364 GCA_032361145.1 Enteromius fasciolatus
TTAAAAAATAAAGGTTTGCAAAAAAAGTCTTCTTAAATCTCAAAAATAAAGAAATTGATAACAAAAGTATTTGCAGTTCATATGCTTTCCTTTACAATCTTTATTTTTCTTTGCACACTTCAAACCACAAGTTTTGCTCTCCTTTCTGCTTTCTTTTTTTTTGCAAGTCTAAAATTTTTGTTTTAGATTTCGAGATGAAAAGTGTTTGAAGTATGCAAAGAAAAATAAAGATTGTAAAGAAAAGTACATGCACTGCAAACGCTTTTGTTATCAATTTCTTTATTTTTGAGATTTAAGAAATTTTTTTTTATTTTAATTCATTTTTTAATTACAAAATGATTAGTTTTACTCTCAAACACAGTATTTTTGTTTGAATAATAAAGACACAAAAATGACCCCATAAACTATCCCTTTAAATATCTTTAACTGAATATATATTGAATATATATATGAAAATATATATGAACATATATTTAACTGAATATGTCCCGATAGTAAAGTATGATGAGTTCTAAATGCTGTTAGTTCTTTTGTCAGACCCACCTCAGCGTCTGATGAAGCCAGCTCCTGACACAGACTGAGACTTCTTCATGAACGGTCTGTGAGCGAGAGACATGCAGGCAGAGCTGGAGAGAGAGGATACTGTCCTGTGAATCTGTGTAAAGTGTTTCCAGCTGCTCCAGGACTGTGAGGAAGGCTCAGGACCGCAGTGTGTGGCCTCAAACAAAACCCAGAGAAGAACCGCTCAAATACCCCAATATTAAACTCTTCATCTGCTGACCTCCTGAAAGTACAGCAGATCTCAGGAAGAGTGAGATACTGAATATGACAGCAGCTTCATCGGCGAGCGGTTCATCCCTCGGTCAACCCGCGCACTTCCTTCCACACCACACTTCAAATAACAATCTACCATGATACAATGAAATGATTCTGCATTATTTAAACCAGGAATGAGTGAGAAGAGCCCTGCTGTTCTGATACTTCAGGTAATGTTTCAAACGAAAAAAACCCCCTAAAAATTCTAATTATAAAATATGAATATCTAAACATTCTTAAATCAAAATACATGAGAAACAACTTTATAAATAAAGTCTTGTCAAAATTTAGTAAAGATTTAGTGAGTTTATGCTTAAATAAATCTGTCAGTGCAGCAAAAAAATAAACCTAGGAAACAAGTTTATTTTTTGACCCCACTGGCAAAATGTTTTGCTTTAAACATTAATTTTGTGAAAAAATAATTTGTTTATATATACATTTGAATAACAATAATTAATTACAAAAACTATATACACAAACAATGCTTAATATTTTGAATGTTAAAATGAGAATTGTATTAATGCTTAACTTAATATATATATATATATTTTAAATGCAACCATAAAAATAGTCAGTCCTCTGAATCTTTAAATCTTCAAATCCTTTAATCATCAAATCAATACTTCATAAATTAATATATTTTGTATTTTATCGTGCAATCCTTGTTGATATTTTTTCTTGTTTGAAGCATAAATAAATACACATAAAAGACATTACACATCCAAGAAAGAAACCAGTAGAAAATGTATAATTTCAAAATCTGTATACATACATCACTGTAGTGCTTAATATTTACGTTTTCATCTTTTATCTACATTTTTTTTTATGCAACCATAGAAGTAGTAGCTGGCATCTTCAGTCTTCTGAATCTATTTTTATATTCATAATCAATCATTCATAAGTACAATATTTTGATTTCAGAATATTTGGATGATTGTCCTGGAAAACAACACAGAAACACTGCAGGAAATGAGCAACCGCTGCACATTTGACACATATACTGCAGTAAAAAGTCTGATGCTGGTTTGTGTTCCTGAAGCCGTTCTCGGGTCAGACGCTGCCAGCCGAGAGTTTCCCCGCTCCGCTCTTCATGGAAATTACTATTAAGTCATATTTGGCATTTTAATGGCTGTGTGACATCAACAGTGACCAAAGAAAACACTCAGAGTTGAGAAAAGAATTACAGCGTATTATTATAACCTTCCTTTCTGGAACTGCTGATTATAAATTGGACTTACATGAATTAAGGCATGTAATGACAACAAAGCTGAACCCACAAGACAGAACAAAGCAGGCGGCCTGTTTTCCTTTGCCTTTTTCGACGGGGCTGAAATCTGAGTTTTGTTTTGAAAGTGTGTGGGAGAAGAGATCTCTGAAGGAAGGGGTTGAACTGAAGGCGTAAAAGGTGACGAGGAGGGTGAAGCGTCTGGGAGAGTGTTGAATTCTGGGACAGGTTGAGCAACATCTAAGCACGGTTTTTAAAGACACACTGAAAAGTGCGTCCCTGTCCCACACACTCTTTACATTCTTCCCACTTACAAGAAAAGCTCTTTTACAGAAATAGTTGACGTAAAAATGAAAATGAGCTCATTCTCAGTCCATCAAAGATTAGGATGAGTGTGTTTCTTCATCAGATCTGGAAGAATGTGTCTCAGTAATGGAAGTGAATGGGTGCCGTCAGAATGAGAGTCTGATAAAAACATCCCAGTAATCCACAGCACTCATCAGTGAACATCTGGAGAAGACAGAAGATCAAACGAATCCAGCATTAAGATAATATATCAAGTCCATAATCCATTATAACTCTTCCTCCGGTGACGAAGTGTTGTGGTTTGAATCAGGAGAGGAATCTGCACAGATCAAAACAGCTCTGAACTAATATGTTCTGTGGATTATTGCAATGATTTTATCAGACTCTCATTCTGACGGCACCCATTCACATCCATTACTGAGACACATTTCCCCAGATCTGATGAAGACACACACTCCTCCTGATCTCTGATGGACACACACGCACGTAAAGCCTGGGCTTTGCTGAGCGGTTTCTAAGGTGTGCTTCACAGAACATGAATTACATCTCAGATGTTTATCTCTAAAAAAACATCCCGTAAAAGACAAATACATGAAATGTAGAATTATTTGGGTCCAAGGCATGTGCTTGTGAGAAAAACAGTAGCTTTAAAAGTCTGATATAAAGTCGTCACAATCTCACTTCATCTGAGCTCAGACTCACAACAGCAGATGTGGACGTGGACACAAAGACAATATTTATCCCCCGTTTTAATTAAACTGCAATTTCGCCATATAATGAAGCATTTCAATCATAATTCAAACAAACATGAAGCTAATGTTCTGATCCTTCAACGCCGGCATTTCTAAAAATGAAACCGACACAGAAATAGCAACAATGTGGAAGCAATTGATGCTAATTAAACTTTTTATTTATGTCTCAATAATTGGGAGCGTTTGAGCTGTGGATGTGTTTTTTCTGCTGGGGTCTGTGATCAAAAGCGCTCTGTGTCTCTCTCCAGAGTCTGATTTCTGGGGCCCGCGGAGGCCCCCGCAGACGCCCGGGGTCTATACGAACACAATTAACAGAGTTTACAAGAGTCTGTGAGTGTTCTTCACCCGTTTAACCCATTAAAGTGAAGATTCTCTCACTTCTGAAGATCTTTTATTACCCAAACGGCCACGGTTTGTTAGAGACGCTGTTAACTTCACACAGCTGTCAAGAGAAACTGAGTGAGACGTGTTTTACAGACTCTTCTCCGAATCACACACACACACACACACACACACTGTAAAGCTGTCATGCATGGGAAATGTGTCTTTTTTTAGGTTTTACGTTTTTATCACTGTATTCAAATGTGTGTGATTTCCTTGATTTTAGGATCAAAAAAGGAAAAAAAGAAGAATGCAATTCTTCATACAGTACCTGATGATTCTGCTGTTACGTCTCACTATTCTTATTTTGCCTAATTTGCATTTTATAATTCTGGATTTTGTTGGTTTGTAAGTTTACATCTTTTTTGCCTGCAATAAAAAGGGAAAAGATTAAATAACTGATTTGCATCTAAGCACAGATAATTGAAATCAATAACCTGATGTAGTATTAAAGGAACAGTTCACTCACAAATGAAAAGTCTGTCGTCATGTACTCACCCTCGAATATGAATCTGTTTGTTCTGTCGATCACAAAGGAAGATATTTTGAAGAAAGTTTGAAACCAGGCTGTTTTGGTCATCATGGACTTCCATAGAATTTTCCCCCTATTCCTGATTACAAACTTTCCAAATTTCTTCCTTTGTGTTCGGCAGAACAAAGAAATTCATCCAGATTTAGAACTACTCGAGGGTGAGTACATGATAACTATTTCTTCAAGTTAAAACTAATGTTACTCGTTTCTGTTTAATAGAATACATTAGTTAATATGTGCTATACAAATGATCTAACTCTGAAAATCCAATATATTGTGTGATTTTTTTTGTTGAATATTTGAACGCCCTCCTCGTGTTTGTCGAAGCTCTGTCTTTGTGTTTCGCTGCAGTAGCGCGCGAGCACCGAGCACCGGACCGACTCCGGTGTGTGAGAGCTGCTTTATGGCAGTGGGAGGAGACGGTCCTATTGAGCCACAATTAGCATGAAGAGCAAAGCTTTGAGTCGGGGACCGTCGCTGACAGATGAATGCACGAGAGGAGGAGAAAAGAGACGAGAGCATGGGAAAAAGCCTGCGGCTAAACACGCCACTCACCGGCACAGACGCACAATTAGCCAATGAATGTTATTGTGGAAATTAATGTCGTCTAAAGCCGCTGCCAAGAGCCCGGTATTCTCCGCATTCTCCCGTCTCACAGGCTGGAATGTCGACCGTGCAGGATTTTTTTGTCTTTGCTTAAATACGCACGAAAATGTGTCAAAGACTGGAAGAGAGCGAGATGGACGGAGCTCAAGGATTCTTCTGCTTGTTTTAGCGGCATGAGCTCATGAAGGCCTGTATTGATGCTGGACTCTGTTCTCAGCCGTACACTTATCATGCTGTAGCTGTTTAGGAAACGTTTCAACCCTAACATTCATCTGTCAAAAAAAATAAAATATAAAATATATATATATAGGCCTATGTAATAATAATAATAACAACAATGAAAATATTTGGAGTTGCTATCATGCATCATTTTAAAAAAATGGGCAAAAAGTGTTTTTATAGTTTTAAACATCTTTTTTTTTTTTTGCTTATTCTGTTAATTGCCATAAAACTAGCGAGCTAGGTGGCTGAAGATGAGGAACAGACAAACCGATTCATTGAGTGAGTCATTTACGCTGGTTCAAACAGTTCAATCGATTCAATCACAAAACCCAGTTCAAACGAGCCATTCATTTTCAGTCTTGTAATGATTTGAAACCGCGCTGTGACGGGTGAAATGCAGGTTTTTGAATGTCTGAGTCAGTTGTGTTGCAAAAATGATTCACTGCTTCGAAGTCGGATCGCGAATCATTTGATTCAGATCAAAACTTCGGTACAGATGTGTGAATCATTTGATCCGATCTAATCAAATGCACGTGTAAAAAAAAATGAGACAGAACATCTTCCAAAAACATTTATGGGCCTTTTCCACATCTCTGGGTTCTCAGCAGCAGAAGTCTTCATATAGGCTAGTTAGGAAAACTTCTTTAGCCATGGAGGGGGACCACCAGAAAAAGAAAAAAAAAAAACTATATGTATATATATATTTGCTCAAACTGCAAAAAACAAACAAACAAAACAACAACAACAAAAATACGTAGGCTACAGTATATGGCAGCTGTAAATGTATTACTGGCCATAAAACATTATTTTTATCAGCATATTTTAGTTTGTTTGCATGACAGAGGTTTGTGTGTGTGTGTGTGTGTGTGTGTGACCTAGTTAAATTAATGTGATCAAATGATTTGTAGATCATGTGATTGGTGTAGAAGGAGAGGTAACCAGTATAAGCTCCGCCCATCTTTCCCTGTGCTTCAGTCAGCTGTTGTTCAGTATAAAGCTCAGTGTTCTGTGAGAGTGCTGAACGACTCATAAATCAGCTTCGTTAACATCATTTCACCACTGTGTCTATTTTCTTTGAGTCTAATTTGTCTCTTCAGAAGTGATTTTTGAGCACACTCTTACTAACTGAGGCCTGTGAGAGTCAGAATAATCAGCACACAAGTCTTTCTACAGGAATCTACTCTGAATTCAGTGCCGTGTTTCCTCAGTTCTTGTGTTATTAGTTGAACATGAGCTATAATCTTACATGTAAGTTATTAGTGCTTTAAGTGAGGGGCAGATGGAAATCCAAGTCTAAAGAGTAATTTAATCAGTCATTTAAAGACTCATGACAGGCTTTTGGCCTTTTTTTAGAAGTCGTTTTGAATGAGTGACATTCAGTTGCCTTCAGAGCACTTGTGGCCATATGTAAAATGTTCCTATACGTGATCCTGGAACACAAAACCAGTCATAAGACTAAATTCTTTTTTTTTTTTTTTTTAAAAACCCAACTAGATATTGAAAAAAAACACTACAAAGGTGTCCGAATGAAGTTCTGAGCTGTGCATATTATTAATTAAAAATCAAGTTTTGATATATTTACGTTGTGCCCATATAATGTATTGTTGGCAGTGCTGCTGATGACTGCTGCTGTGCTCCAGAGACAAACAACATGATCTCTGAAGCACAGAATCTGAGGTTTCGCTGGTCAGTGTTCATGATTTTGTGCTTCTCTGGAGCATCAGTGTTGATTATTTCAGTGTCTCTGATGGAGTTAAACTGATGTAAATGCTGGAGAACAGCCTGAATCAACACTGAAATCACACACATGATCTCATTACAATGTTTGGACAATATTTAGTCTGTGCTGGGTAATAAACCACCGATTCACCTTCACTGGGGAACTCAAGAGAAAATAACCTCAATGCGTGTGATCAAACTCTGTAATGACTGTCTTTGGTAAATCATGGCAGGACACCGATGTGGTCTGATAAAGTTCTGAGTGGAGAATCACTCTGATTATATGCCACACGTCTGACCAACACAGTCTCACGATCACTTGGTACGTATTCATACGAGATGCTAAAATCTTGCTAATTTGTACGACCTCACTTTGTTTAAAACCCTATGATGGGTAGGTTTAGGGCGGGGGTTAGGTTTAGGTCATTCATACAAATTCATATGAATTGGCAACTCATAAAATACGTACGATTTAGAAGAAACCTTATGAATTCATACGAGTGAGCTCATACTGTACGAATTTGTATGAATTAGCCACTTTGTAAAATATGGCCGTGAGATCAGGTTGGTCTGACAGATGGCACTCAAACGTCCTCAGAAGTGTCCTCACACATATGGACAGAGGACAGGAGCTGGACAGGATTGTCTGGAGATTGTGGGAATCAGACGGAGACAGACTTCACAGCGTTCCAGAGAGAATCCAGGGTGTGTACAAACAGTGTCAGATAACTTTCTGAAAGAGGTTCTCCTATAAAAACATCAGCTGAATTTACCTTATTAGACGTCATTTGTCTGCTTCTGGTGGGAGGTTTAAACAGGGTTCTCAGTTAATGAGCAAAACACTTTCATGACGATTCTAGTCACAGAAAAGGATTTTAAATGAGGAAAGTGTGCCATTGTTAAAACTTCAGAACCGCAGGAGAAAATCCGGTCGCAGCAACAGTTTTAAAGTAGCCCAAAAGCACCTCCGCAGCCTCAGCGACACGCTGGTTTATGGAATGTGTGATTGTTTATTCACAGTCGTTTCCTGTAAAATCAGCTGTGTGTTGCTGTAATAAACAACAGCAGAGAGCAAAATCCCTCGGGAGCTCCGCCGCTCATGGAGCTTTCAGTAACGCAGATCTTCTGCTCGTTCTGGCTCATTCTTCAATTCTAGCGTTAAATCATGGTAATTAGCTTTTACATGTGTCTCTTTTTCATTACACACTTACATGAGTGTTACAGCTGCATTTGCCAAAATTTCTCCATTTTGAAAGAACCTTTTAACCTCCCCTTTTGAATCTTAATTTAATGCATCAGTTCTTTTTGAACGACCTCTTTGTGAAGCTACACTGACAGATTCATTAAACATGTGCTAATGTTAACTTTTAATTAAATATCACTTACAGCAATTCTAAACGTCCGGGCTCTCAGAACATTCAATTCATATCAATTACTTTCTGTCCATAAATGGAGTCGTTTATGGTTAAATACATTAAATACAATTCTTTCAATAGCCAGCTCTCACTCAGCTTAGTCTCATCACAATAAAAGTGAAAAGATTTTTTAAATAAATATTTTTTTTATTCTGTTATTGGCTTTTACACATATAAATCAGACATTATGTTATAGTTTTATCAAAATAGTGGAAAATACTGATGTTACATAAGTAACAAATGTAAAAAATAAGAAGTTCAATCTTACTTCCGCTGAAAGTAAGAACCTCATTTCCAGCATATGAAAAATATCCATAAAAATGCAGATGAACCTTTAAGTTAATAAACAGTAAAAAAGTAGAAACAGTACATTTTAAAAACATTGAACAAAACAACAACAACAGAACATGTAACAACAGAGAACATCGACTTCCAAGAGCTTCCACATTAATACAAAATGTACACAAGTTCATAGTCTCGTAGCAGGTGGGCATTGCGTCAAGCCTGCAATACAACCGTTCAAAGTCACAGCGTCCGTGCTTCGAAATGTAAATCCTCAAATATCCAGAAGGCAGAGGCCTGATTAATCTCATATCTGGAGGTTTTGTTGTTTTAGACGGCAGCCAGTTATTCAGGATGAGAAACACCCGTTCTTGGCGGAATGTTTCCAAAGCTTTTCTTTCTATTTTGGCTGAAGCGCGCAGAACCGGGGCCAGATACGGCCCTGCTCTTCACACCGAGCTCATGGATGTGCTTCCTAGAGGTCAAGGCACCGACACACGAGAAAATCAGCCAAATGGACGGAGCCCAGACTCCAGGGCTGCAGAGCCGGAGGGTCACCACGACCCTTCATTATTACAAACTTTATTTCAGCCTTCTGCTCTGTCAGAACAGACCGATGCAGCAGAACTGATTTATTTCATATGTGTGCCGCACCTCTCCCAGCTTCCTCTTCCAGGCAATGTGTGGTTGGTGCGTTTGTAGGAAGGGGTTGCACGACTATTTGTTAACTAGTCGGATTGCTGTTTATCTTAACATAAGTGACTCATAATGCGGCATCCGGAATCAGCAGTCTTTGCTGCTTATGTTCAGCGCAATACTTCAACAAATCAGTCATTACACAGCACCAGTGGGGTTCACATACAATGTGCTCTGGGGTTTGCTAAATTACAAATACAATTGGCAAATACTGTACGAAGATAATGTCATGCAGATGCACCAACTAGTCAACTCAACACATGAACTAATGGCAAAACCAAACAACTAGTCTGTGCAACCCCTTGCGTGCTCGTTGTTTCAATCAGCACTCTGCCTTGCTGCATTTAAGTTCGTCTTAATTGATCAGTATTTCATGTGTTTCACCACGGCTCCTGACTCCAGTCTCAGAAGCGAAGATATGAGGGGCCTCATTTATAAAATGTTGCACACAAACTATCCTAAATTTGATCTTATAATCATCTCTCGAATACGCATATGTGCGATTTATGGAATGAACAATCGCAAATGATTTCAAACTTGGGTGTAACTGAATGGCTTCATCTCTCTGCCTTGTAAACGACTCCTACATAATGACATTAATATATAAAAGATCACCAGTCATCGTCCAAATCCTTTAATTTACAAATTAAAAAACCTGCAATACTCTGACAACCAGCTTACATCTGCTCAGATTCTGATGTGATGCTAAGGCAAATATGAGCATTGGTGTGGATTTTAATGTACGCAGACTCTTAAGATCCAATCAGTGTGCATGCACGCTTTATAAATGAGGCCCAAGGACACAGTGCTTCTCATACGTACTGCTCGGCTTCGCCTTCATTCAGAATGGTGATGGAGCCATCACCGCTCTTCATTTCGATGTCTTTAGCAGCAGAGTTCTCGGGTAGCAGTGCTAAGTCTTTAAAAACATCCACGTAGTGGGTGAATCCCGGACCCCAGTTCAGTAGGTTGTCCCAGTTGAAATTATTGGACCCCTGGCCCAGTTTATGGGGTAAAGTGTGATGCTGATACTCTGATAGAGTGTTGTGACCGCTGGCCGGCCCACCCTCTGCACGCCGGCTGGAGTATCTCCTTTGTCGCATCCTCCCTCCATGGTCCTCGTCGTCAGCGTCCGATTCGTTGACCTGCGAGAGCTTGGGCATGCGAGAACTGTAAGAAACAGGTTTCTCGCGGTCGTACTCCATCTCCGAGCAGGTGAAGGAGTCATGGGAGTCACTCTCGGAGGAGGACTCCGGAGCCGGGATGCCATCCGCAGGGTTCCGGACACGAGAAAGGGGTCGCCGGCAGTCTTCCTCAGATGACGAGCGCCCGTGATCGGCGCTGCAGATGCTGGGGTTCCTGGGGCGAGGTGTGTTGAGGCGTTCCACCTCCTCTATGGACAACCCCACGGGCGGGCCGCTCTCTAATGGAATCTGCTCGATTGGTTGTTTGAGACGACTCCCGGGCCGAGAGCCGTGGCTCGCCATGGTTTGTGGGCTCTTGCTGCGCCTGCCCAACCGGGTGGCATAGTTAAACATCCCAGGCTGGCACACTTCACCTTGGAGGTCAAGAGGACTGCCCTCACGCCGTGCCAAGTTAAGTTCACGGGTAGGAGTGTTGCGGTAGAAGGAGGACGGCTTGGTGAAGGGTGCCGGGCTGTGGCGTGATAAAGGATTGGGAGTAGGGCAAGCTGAATGGCTCAGAGGGGTGGAGCGGAGCCCTTGGGTGTAGGTCGGCTGGTAAGTGTAGCTGGTAGCACCTAGGGGAAGAGGGGACTGGCGGGCAAATCCCAGTGGACTGTGGCGCTGAATGGAGAACTTGGGAGTGTGGCTACGGAAGTGTTTGTAGTGCTGGATGATATCGGCGTCTGACGGAGCAATGCTACTGGCATTATCAATGTCGTAGTGCTCCATATCAGCATCTGGTCCTGCACACGGAGCGCAGGGGGCACTGGGAATGGTTTCATTGCTGTGTGGAATGTCAGTTTCATCGTAGATCAGGTAAGGGTTCTCTCGCTCTATGATGTCTGGTTTGGGGTTTCCCTCTGGCTGCTTCCGGACCGTCATGTCGTCTCCGTAAGGTGGTATGTTATCCGGATCATCGAACGCCACGTTCTCGCTGCCTTTCTTTTTCTTCTTCTTCTTTTTCTCCTTTGTTTTCTTCTCATCCTTTGGCACTTTGGTTTTCTTGCGGCCCTTGCAGTGGTTGCACAGGATAAGGCTCAAAACCACCAGTGCCAAGACAGTCGCACAGCTGCCCACGATTGCAGGAACTGCCCAGATTGGCAGAACCATCTCCTCGGCAGTGGCGCTTGGACTACAGGTGAAGCCTCCGTTGGCTCCCAGCTTGCACTCTGTACCTTGCGGACACCGGACTCCCAGACATGCCACTAGGCTCTCGCAGACTCTGCCCGTGTAGAACTCCTGGCAAGCGCAGGTGAAGCCTCCACGAGCGCTGGGCACACAGCTGCCTCCATGCTGGCAGGGGTTCGAGGCGCAGTCACCCGGTGGGACACACTGGTAGGTGTACCACTGGTTTACACACATCAGTCCATCCCAGCATGGGCTACTCTCACATAGATTAGGGCCACGACAGCCAATCTTCACAGAGGGATCAGTCTTGGAGATGGAGACGGTCCTGTGTTCACCGCTGAAGGGGAGCATCTCTCCGTTATATTTTACATAGGCATAACATCCATCAAACCCTAGAAGGACAGAGAAAGGAGTATTAAATAATCTCAGAGATGTTTTTTAAATGCACCCACTCTTAAATCTTATGTTAGTTTAAATGTCATATTGTGTGGCATTTATAGCTATATTGGAAGCAACAGGAGATAGTGTACCTCAGATCTTAAAAATATAAGCAAAGATGTACGTCAAAACTGAACTCGCTGCGAATCAACAAATGCCTTCCAAAACAAAAATTGTATCAGTCAATCAGTATTGCGTTATGTTAAATGTTAAAATTTATGAAAGATATATGAGAAAGGCTCCGCCCCCACATGCTTCTGATTGGCTTTGATTATGTTGAGTCGTGTCTAGTGTGGACACTCAAAATGCTTGTTGCTGGAATCAGGACTCAGTGTTTAATGCAAATCATGCAGACCTGAGTGGACAGATTTTTGGACAAGAGCTGCAAACTGCAACAAAATGTACGCTGCAAGTCAATCGTTTGACTATGTGAGAGACAAGAGCTTCCCCAGCATGACAAAGAAACAAGACTGACTTGAAGAAATGGACATTGCTTAGTTTAACGCTACACAGGGAGACATTTTGTTTGGGTTTCTGATTGCTGTAGCATCAGCCAATGCAGAACAAAATTCTCCCCCTGGGATACACATCAACAAATCGTCACTTTTACATCAGGGGGAAGAGAAACAGACTCTTCTCTTCAACACAAGTATCCTGCAAGCCAAAAATGCAACCTTTTAAGACCACACCATCTGGGAAAAATCTTGATGTCACTGATTCAGACCTGCACTATCATGTTGCCTAACAACGAACCGTCAACAATGTAAATCGATGTTTATTAAATTTATGCCCCATTCAAACACAGAACATTTGGTTCTGTTTATTAGAGAGAAAAAGCAGACTGGCCCAATTCAATTTCTCATCCTCTCTATTTCAGCCCTTGAAACCAGAAATGACATGACCTTACGCGCACAAAACATGTTTACCTTAAAATAGTTTGGGTAATTTCATTTGATATTTCGATTTTTGCCAGTAAAGAGTGGGTTACAACCCAGCAGCTCAATTTGACCATATATGAACATCAACTGGTGATCTTTTTGCTCGGAGGTTCCTCAGTAAGGTTTCATTTAAACGTCAACTTTGTTTTAGGAGAAACGTCTGAGATGGACCAACACTAGTCAACACTTGACGACAGTAATAATGATGTTCATACTGTGTTACTTTTGAGTCTTGGTAAATCTGAGCCTATTGGGATGAGCACAATCGTACAAGTGAGATTACTGGCTCATTTCTCAGGAAAAACATCTGAGAAGCATACTTAAGAAAACAAAAAGAAAAGAAAAATCTCTTTCCTGTGGGACGTCACCGAACACATCTTGCTCAGCCTGTCTGGAGCTCTAATAAAGATTCCAGTCTTATCGCAGGCTAAACGCTGTGTCTTTTCTATCTGTGAGTGCTCTAGACTGAAGTGTCTACAATTGGTCTGTGGATTGCTGCAGGTCCTGCAGAGGAAAGTTCAGACATTCTTTCCTGTTGGCAGCCCGCTGTCTAACCTAGTTAGCACAAAAACACGCACACTTTCTCTGAACTTTCTTCTGTCACTTTCACTCGTAGAGGAAAAACACTCCCAAGCTTTGATTCGGACAGAAAGTATGAATGAGTGTGCCAACTATGACGCATCCACTGCCTGCGAGTCAGGCGTTTTTCATTGCTAAAATTGTTTAGCTCATAATTAACATGCGATGCCAGTGTCATTTGTTTGAGATTCAAATATTGAAAGCAGCTTATAGTACACACGTCACTGGGATGTTTGCAATCTAGACTCGTTATAAGAGGTTATATGGAATGGGAACTGACCTGAGCTGGTTTTCTGTTGTGTTGGCCGAGCCGGGACGCCCCCAAGAGACAGCGTGTGCACATCGATCCCTCCGAAGTCCTGTGTGTTGTGCAGAATGACTCTGGAGCTGGACTTGTCGATCCGCAGGATGGTGGATGATCCATTTCTCTGAAGCAAGAGTGTGTGCCACTGACCGTCAGACAGAACAACATCTCCCACAATCCTCTCCACCTTACCGCTGACACCAGCGTCAGACACGTACTGCAGCAGACCGTTCTTCAGCTGAGACAGAGACATGAATGTCATTTAATAACAGGAGTTAATCTATCGTGTGCCTCATCATGAAGACTATCAGGTTAATTAGAATTATATTTGTTTAAATATTTTAAATGATGTGGTTTGTTTTCTCCCCCAAGTGCATTCTGGGATTGCCTTTTGACAAAAAAAAGCAATCTTAGTAAGAAGTATTATTATTCTTATTAAATACTTTGTTCTTTACATAGTTGATTGTGCTGACAACAAAATCACACAAAAATTATCAATGGAAATCAAATGTATTAACCCATGGAGGTCTGGATTTGGAGTCACACTCAAAGACACTCAAAGTGTGGAGAAACACACACTACAGGCTGATCCAACTTTGATGTAATGTCCTTAAAATGAGTCAAAATGAGGCTCAGTAGAGTGTGTGACCTCCACGTGCCTGTATGACCTCCCTACAACACCTGGGCATGCTCCTGGTGTGGTGGAGGATGGTTTTTCTGAGGGATCTCCTCCCAGACCTGGACTAAAGCATCCACCAACTCCTGGACAGTCTGTGGTACAATGTGGCCTTGGTGGATGGAGCGAGACATGATGTCCCAGATGTGCTCAATTGAATTCAGATCTGGGGAACAGGCGGGCCAGTCCATAGCGTCAATGCCTTCGTCTAGCAGCAACTGCTGACACACTACCTCTGGCGAGCACATGGAGGGCTGTGTGGCCCTCCAAAGAAATGCCACCCCACACCATTACTGACCCACTGCCAATGCCATGAGAGATGCAGGAGGATGTTGCAGGCAGGCGTCGGGCCATCATACCACCCTCACGGAGTCTGTTTCTGACCGTTTGAGCAGACACATGTACATTTCTGGCCTGCTGGTGGTCATTTTGCGGGCTCTGGCAGTGCTCCTCCTTGTACAAAGGCGGAGGTAGCAGTCCTGCTGCTGGGTTGTTGCCCTTTCACCAACTCCTTAACGTCTTCTGATGTACTGGCCTGTCTCCTGGTAGCGCCTCCATGCTCTGGACACTACGCTGACAGACACAGCAAACCTTCTTACCACAGCTCGCATTGATGTGCCATCCTGGATGAGCTGCATTGCCTGAGACACTTGTGCGGGTTGTAGACTCTATCTCATGCTACCACTAGAGTGAAAGCACTACCAGCATTCAGAAGTGACCAAAACATCAGCCAGAAAGCACAGGAACTGAGAAGTGGTCGGTGGTCATCACCTGAAGAAGCACTCCTTTATTGGGGGTGTCTTGCTAATTGCCTATAATTTCCACCTGTTGTCTGTTCCAGTTGCACAAAAGAATTTCTATCTTTTGCGGTAGCAAAATACCAGTTTCCATTTCCAAACATTATTTTTGTCATTAATTGTAATAATGCAGTGAGATTATTGTGTGACAACACAGAGATCTGATCTGATCAACATCTAGTGTGTCCGGAATGACATGAAGAAACAGAACAAACTGAGACGGACTCAATCCAGAAGATGAAGATGAAGAAAAAACCCACCTGGTAAGCTACCCGAATAACTCTGGGCAAGAGTACTTGGGAACACAAGCTGTTTTGCCAAAAGCTGTAATACCTAATATTTATTTGATTTAGTGAATAGAAGTTCATTGATAAAGTCAATCTATTTATGGCATTATTTTTGAAAGCATCCTCATTTTACAGCATTTTGACACGAGTGAACAGTGCTGGAGCTTTCCGGGTAGGTTTTTTCAGAAGTGCATTTATGATACCTTTTAACATTTAAATTAAAATCAAATGACTAAGTAATACTACACTGACAAATTTGGGACTTGCTGTCTAAGTAGTCAGCTCACTAGATTTTGTAACAGAGCTGTGTAATGCATGTGCTAATCTGACTGATTCATTACCGAAATGGAAAAATAATCTTGTTTGGAAAAAGAACGGGCAACATAGAAGAACTGCAGCAGAAAAGGGAAATGATTTATAGACCTAGAAAATCTGGAAATGGAAAATCCGTCTTGAACAAAGAACAAATCTGAGATGTGCGACCCTGTGCTGTGAGATACTGTGAATGCGGTTGTGTCTTTGTGTTAGCGTGGTTTTGAGTAGTAGCTCTCTGCGGCCTCACTAGTCGTCAGCAGCTGCAGCGGACGGAGAGCGAGGGGGAGTGAGTTCAGCCGGCTGGCCTTGAGCCCGGAGCACACTTACCCTGACCGTGGTGTAGTTGGAGCTCTCCTGAGCATGCAGCAGTGTTCCAGAGCCGCTGCGTGTGCGGAACTTCAGCTCCAGGCTGCTGTATTCTGGGACGGGTCGGCCGGGGTCCTGCAGCACTCGAGCCAACAACACATCTCTCTTGCGAGTCTGACTCAAGCCGTAGTCCAAACGACCCGAACCGTCCAAAGACAGAGCCGTATCTGCAGTGATGTCTGAGAGGAGCACACAAGGACTCTAGTTTACACTCCATCAAGATCTCTTTGCACATTGTGATGCGATGAAGAGAAAAGCAATATATGCTGTTTAACACAGACTAGGATTCTTGGCCAATGTGATTTCAGCAGCACATATAGAAACCAAACAACATGCTTTTGACTGGTTGATTTTCAAGTCATGCCTCTTTTGTTTCTCTGCCAATTGGAAAGTGCATTTGCATTTAAATGTAGTCATTAAGCAGATGCTTTTATCCAAAGCGACTTACAAATGAGAACAATGGAAGCAATCAAAATCAACAAAAGAGCAATGTTATGCAAGTGCTATAACAAGTCTCAGTAAGCTTAACATACATAGTACACGTAGCAAGACATTATTAAGTGCATATTTACAGTATTTGCGACCCTGGAGCACAAAACCAGTCATAAGAGTCAATTTTCCAAATCGATATTCAATACATAGTTGAATAAATAATCTTTCCATATGGTTTGTTAGGATAGAACAATATTTGGCTGATATGCAATTATTTATAAATCTGGAATCTGAGGGAGCAATAAATCTAAATATCAAGAAATTATTGTTGGCTATTGCCACAAATACAAACTGTTGTATAAATCAGTGTGAATGAAATACGAACAAACCTCTCAGTAAGAACCTTCATAAAAAATAAGAACAAAACTGTACACTTCGGTTTATCTACGTGCTGCTGAAGTGGAGGAAAAAAACTCATAGCCTAAAACAAACCTATTTTCACAGTGCTTTTATGAATAAAATGTTGTACAAACCAGTGTTAATGATATCTTACGAAAACCCTCTGTAAAAACCTTCACAATATAGATAGAAATAAAACTCTAAAATATAGTGCATGTAAGAGTAACTGAAGTGAAGAAAATCTAAACTCGTCTTGTAATTGAAATAAAAGATGCAAATAGATAAAGTGCAATAAAATCACATTTTGTGTATTTTCATTCCAATAGTACAAAGACGCAACCCAAAATCTCAAAACTGACCAATGCATGAATGAACAATAGTTAGGAAATACTAGACTGAATCATTCCAGATTGCAAAAACTCACATTTCTCACAGGTGGGTCCAGTGAAGCCCTCTGTACACTGGCACAGCTGCCATGACCACATGTCCAGGCACGTCCCTCCGTGTCTGCAGGGCTCAGAGACACATGCGCCCTCTAACCTGGGACATCTGTGGACGAAAGATGCACAGAAATCTTCAGCGGGGAACACAGCAGCAGCACAAGAGTCCATGACTCCAGCATTAGCATATATGCAAAACAGCTGCATTCATTTCAAAGCATCAGTCACCTGAAATAAAATCAACACTATTCAACCTGCTCCAGAAAATTCACACAGCCATCAAAAATAAGACTTGGCCAGCTGGAGCCAGCTTTCATTTTGCATTCACAGACGTCCAGAGAGCCCAGTGAGCTGTCGTTCAGCGTCACGGCTCGTGTTTTGTGTTTGTGTGTTTGGTGACGGACCTGTCCAGGATGCCGTGTGAAGCCAAAGCTTGAGATGGTTCCAGTGGACGTCCATTGACCGCGAACTCCATGATGCAGCCGACAAAGTCATGTGTGGCCACCTGACCTCGACGATGCAGGAGGGCTTCGATCGAGCGAACACCCCCAACAGACAGACGGTTCGGCTGGACATCCAGAATCCTAAGAGATGAGACGACGCTATCAGACTTAACAGCACAACACTCGGCTTCCAGAAGACCATAGGGTCTGGTTAATATCTTAAGTATTATTTTCCTTGAAGTAAGAAATTCAAAAGAAATTCGGAATTCAAAAATGTATATATGTATACTAAAAAAAAAGAAAAAAATACAATGTAGACATGATTACAAAAAACTGCCATTTAAAAAACTTTGTATTTTTTTAAATCAAAGTTTGTGAATAATCTTTGAAGCAGTCATCTATCATGTGTTTCTCACCAGTCAGTATGAACAGCCACATTGCTGACGGCACAGTATCCCGGCTCCTGTTCCTCTCCACACAGATCGACAGTGAGAGACGCCGCCTTTAACACAACAGACAGACAACCAGGTCAGCATGATGTTTGTGTGAGACTGCTGGAGACTACTTTTGCATCTCAGAAGACCATAGGCATTTTTAAATCAAACGGAAACACTTGGGAATGTATTTGTTCTTTAAATTACATGAATACAACGACCTGTACGTATCTGTCAAGAGTGAGTATTTTGTTGAGCCTACACAATACTACATGGAGAAAAAACGACACCCAGATGCTGGTGAATAAATTACTGCAAGACATTCTACAGTGATCTGTCCTGTCCTCTCTGTGCTTTATGAGTCCCGTGCAGACATTTGGGAGAAAAACATCTCTGAGGAGGAGGTGCAAAGAGCACAGAGGCACTGAGAAGCAGAACTGACAGAGCAACCTCAACGTTCAGATAATACAGACACTTCACTTCCGTTATAAAGGAATTTCAGCCTATAAAAAGAAAATACCTACACTAACAATGGAAACGAGACGTGTTTGTCTGCTGGAGCTATGCTAAGCGCTGATACAGATGACTTCCTGCGTGGCTCGAGTGTCTGGCTATCGCATCAATGCCTCCCTGCACTTCAAAAACACTAAACCAGACCACAGCTCGCTCCTTTTCCAGGAGTCGCACACCGCTGGAAAGCATTTCTAGCAGAGGAAACGAGTCTCTAAAGCAATTTCATAAAGCAGAACCTAATTAAATTGTCTTTGGTAACTTCTACATATGTTTGTGGGAACATAGTTTTTAGATGTTTCTAGAATGCCCAGTTAGCATGATTTGATCCGTTTTCATGATCGTGATTAGAATGATATTTAAAGGTTCTATTTTAACATTCTACTTTTTCCACCCTAATGTCCAGGTGTGGTTAGAACCTTATTTAAGGGTTACAAACATGTTTCTTAGAGCGTTCATCAAGGACAAATAACATCATCAGGACGTTCCAAGAATGCTGATCTCTTAATGTAATGAGAATGTTTATCAAATATCAATAAAGTTATGAGAAGATTTCAGTAATATTACTTTAAGAATGTTTTGTCCATTTATATAACTTAACTAAAAAATATTAGTGAAGGTTGTAAGGAAGTTCCTAATTATATTGAAACTTAAATTATGTTACAAGTTAAGCTCCTCAATGAAGTATTCATATGTTGTCATAACTCGCAAAGACTGATGCAAAACCTTCAGACTGCAATGGTCTGAAAATCTGAAACTGGACCCATTTGGGGTCAAAGAGCTTTTTCAGAGTCTGTATTAAATAGATTTGGCTTTGAGCTGCTTTTTTGGACGGCGTTTGGAAACACGTGCTGCCTGTGGGTGTGCAAGCAGATTTCTACTTTTCTATTTATAATCCATCAACCATCTAAGTTGCAACACACAACGCAGAAACAAGCGAAGAGCAAAAACGTGGCCGTGGACCAGCTCTCGATAAACTCCAACTCTCCAGTAAACAAAAAAACCATGAGCTCGAGACAGCGTGCCAAAATCCAACGCATCTGGCGGTGGGGTAAACTAGGACATCTTAACTAAACAAAAGTACCCTTGACTGTCAGAGTTCAGCTCTCTTCACGGGGGAAAACAAGGGGCCATGTATGACTTTAACATCTGCTCAAGCTCACGTCTAGAAAGAAAAGGAAGAAAAAAGAAAACGGCCCTACAGAACCACAGAAGTGACCCACATCCGCTTCTCCAAACACACAGATCAGGTTCTCTTTATTGCACCGTAGGGGCTGGGTTCTCATGACACACGGCTCTACTCTAAGGCCTTCCGTGAGGCCCACAACATACTTACAGCCTATTTTTCAGGGAACATTAGTCGGATCACACAAAGCTGAGGTGTTGCAGTAATGCCGTGCTGAAGTGTTTTTACAAGCCATTTGCAAAGAGGTTTTATGTAGCAGGTCCAGAAAAGTAAAGAGTTTAGCCTGACATCTCAGAAAAGAATGCATAAATGAAACGTTTTCATTTGAACGAAACCAGTGAGAATGGAGTAAAATACTCCGAAGGTTCCTTGTAGACAGATGGAAAGGACTCACCATTCCTGCCCTCCTGGCGATGACCGTGTGGAACTGGCCATCTGAGACCCTGATGGTGGTCATGAGCTTGTAAGTGCCGCTCCCCAAGTTAAATGAGAACCTCATTCTGCCTTCTAAGATCTCGAGGGCCAGGAACTCCGCCTTGTCACCGGTCTGGTTGTCGTGATTGTACATGAGCAGGGCATTTTCCTTCAACGTGGCGAACTTGATGTAGATGTAGTTGTTGTTGGGGTCGAGGCTGGGGAACTCCATGTAAGAGAGCTCCTCAAATCCATAGCTGTTCAGTTCACAGTGTTTTCCAAACACACCTGCAGAGGGAGAGTGATTTATTGTTTGTCTGCAGCACAAGAATTTCATGCAGTGAAAACTTCCATGGTACAGCACGCAAAAAATACGGTTGAACATTTACAACATTGCGTGTCAACGGACAGATTCACACCGCAGTTTATTTTCTGTAATCTACAACACATTTGTTTCTGCAGTACAGTCTAACACATTCCAGAATTAATAGCAGCAGTTGACGGACCTTGAACTGGTCCCGGGACTGAAATGATGACTTACCAAAAGGACAGTGACAGTAATAGCCTTCCACCCGGTTCTGGCAGGAGCCCCCATTAAAACAGGGGTTACACTCACAGTAATTGATGATGGAGTCACAGGCTTTCCCTGAATTCATGAAACGACACCAATGAAAACAATGAGGTGAGCATGACACATGAAAATGACTGTTCGCACATGGGGCTCCCAGAATCCCCTGTGTTTTCTTTCTCTCTCACATCTCTGGTGCACTTTATCTTTCTAATACAAACAGCTCGAAGTCTTACACCTTACACCAGAAAGTGTGTAATGAAGGTGTATCAGCTGCACTGATTCTGGGAGACCCATAAAAGAGGTGCTTATATAAAGCACACAAAAACAGAATGGCTGGACATACAAATGATCAAGCATAACTTAAGTTGAGTTCTTTCCTTTTCTGCTCCCTGTATGTAGTGCTCCAAGACAAATGGCATGAAGAATGAAAACTCCACCACCGCTAACAAAACAGGAAGTGTGGGGTTCAGCTGGAGTGCATGCACACTACTGTAAGTCAATAGGTGTAATTCTCTAGCAGCCCTATTTATCTGGGGCCTCCGATGTGAACACACTGAATTCATTTGTTATGATCAGAATAAAAAAGAATTGTAATGACTCAGAGACTGAAACAAAACGTCTGTTACCACTCCATTTTGAAAACAATGTCCAAAAGCTACAGCCAACACCTGCCCAAACAGAGCTGATTCAAGCTAAGGCTGTCACACATGAATATTCAAAGCCAAACATCACAGACAGTTCCAAACCAACTGATTTTACAGTCACTGTATTTATGTCATCATTACGGATTTTAAAAACTCTGAGATGGCTTGAGCTTAACTAGCATTACAGATATCTGCATTTAAAAATCTTAACACAATTTTTATTTTATGACTGTCTTAAAATGGAACCAACAAATCCAGATGGTCCTTAAACTCAAAGACCTCTTTATATAGTATACACGCAGTTTAACTGCACAGGACAGGTGAAATCTGAAGGTGGTTTACGGACGTATCCTTATTAGGGTGAAAATCTGATCATCTACTTTCATTACAGTAAACATGACAAGTTGATCTGCATCACAGCTGATACCTCCCAGTCTGTGACCCTAACAGCAAACTGCTTTTGGCAACGGCCACTGTATGCTTGGGTTACAACACCCCTCCAATTACTTAGAAGCAAATATTTTTCTTGGCCTAAAACGATAACAAACTTGTGTGCAAGCTGAGTGTATGTGCCTTGCCTAACATCTGTGGTTGTTACTTTTTACTGGTAAAAAGTAAATAGCTGACAGACTGTACCTGCAAATCCAGATTTGCAAAGGCAGTTAAAGCCTCCAGGGTAGTTCTGGCATAAAGCCCCATTCTGGCAGGGGTTCGAAAGGCACTCGTTGATGTCTCTCTCACAAGCCATCCCAGTGAAACCTTCTGGACAGGAGCAAGAGAATCCACCCACCAAGTTGTGGCAAGTTCCTCCATTGTGGCAAGGTGTCGGCTGGCACTCATCGATGTCAGTCTCACAAAGGGCACCGGCATAACCTGGCCTGCAATTACAAGCATACGGCTGTAGAGGGCGATTTGAGACGAGGATGACCGGGACACTCTCCTCCGTTTTTATGTCTTGGCTAACACCCAGCCGCCTCTTGCAGCTCCCTCCATTTTGACACGGATTGTGGTAGCAGGGATCATAGTCCACTGAGTCAATCTTAACGCCACTTTGTCTGTGTAGAATCTCCTTGATGCTCTGGAAGAAAGTGGCGACTCCACTTGGATTGACGTACTGCCCATGACCCCGCTTGACAGCTGCCATCAGGAAAGTGTTGTTGTTTAGCTCAAACACCCCATAGATCTGGACTCCAGTGCCCAAGCCAGCTAGCTGTGAATTGGCGATGCGCAGGAAACTGAGGTAATGATTGGTAAGGAAGTCGCTGGCGCTTTGGGATGCGACGCGTATCAGGATGCTGTTGTCCACTGTGGCATTATTGAATCCGATAAAGAAAACACGCACATGGCTGCTGACTGCATCATGGACGCCATCATTGCTACGCACAGATAAATCAAATGTGCCGTCTGTGGAGCGACTGTTAGAGCGGAGGTCACAGGTTCCAGTGGGAATGCTGAAGAGGACAGCCGTGGGTGAAGTCAGAGAACAGTGGAACATGTCTTGTATATCTGGATCCTGTGGCTTTACCACTCCCAGTGATCCTCCAGGGAACATATTTCCAAAATAATGAACGTAAACTTCTACGGAGCGAGATTCTGAGGGATTATCATTCTGATCATTGACTTTGATGTGGACAGTTCCAGTCGAGGACATCTGAGGAATACCAGAATCTTTGATGATCACAGAGAGGTAGAAATCACTTATCTGCTCCCTGTCTATCTCTCGGCTGGTGGACAGCTCTCCAGTTGTACTGAGGGTGAAGTAGCTGGATGCTGCTCCAGAGCTGACAAGGCTATAGGAGAACGGTCCTTGATTTGGGGCAAGATCTGAATCACTCGAACTAAGTGTCATCACGGATGTTCCTGCCCTTTGGTTCTCCATCACCTCCCCACTTGTTGTCTCCAAAGTTGGTCCATTATCATTAATATCCTCCAGGGTCACAATTAAAATGGCACTGCCGGTGGCAGCTGGAGAACCTGAGTCGACTGCCAGAATGGTGAGATTGTACACTGGGACAGTTTCCCGGTCCAGTTCTGAAGCCACAGACACTTGTCCTGTCTGAGGGTTGATGGTGAAGGTACTTTTTTCATAGTTGGCAGCGATGGCATAGGTGAATCTGCTCCAGCTAGGGACAGAATCCGAATCCTCAGCACTGACGAATGTAACTAGGCCTCCTGGGGATAGTCCCTCATTCACCTGAACATCATAAAGCTCCTGTGTGAATACAGGAGGATCGTTGGCATCCAGAATTGTAATGTTCACAATCACCTCATCAATATCCGCCCCTCTTATGCTTCCTGCATTCTTAGCTAAGACTTTAAGAGAAATCTTTTCTTCTTTTTCACGGTCAAGTGGTCCTGAGACATAGATCTGGCCTGTCTTTTTATTAATACTAAAACCCCTTTTACTGCTTCTGCCAAAAATCAAGTAATACACTATGCCATCTTCTCCCAAGTCTCTGTCACTCGCAAACACCTCACCAATGACTGTTCCTTTAGGTGCTGCCTCTGAAACCTCAAAGTAGTACTGCTTTGACACAAAACGAGGGACATATTCATTAGCACCTTTCAGCTGAATGTTAACATATGCAAAGCTGCAACGTTCTTCATCTGGAACGTTAAAGGCTTTGACTGTCAGGTGATACACCTGTTTAGCTTCATAGTCTAGGAAACCTTGTGTGGTGATGACTCCTGTGTTGGGATCAATTATGAACAAGTCGCTGTCTGATGACTGAATGACATATGCCATCAGGGCATTTGGCCCAGAGTCTTTATCAGTTGCATTCATTTTTACCACAGTGGTACCACTGGGGACATTTTCCTGCACGACTGGAAAGTACTCGACAGGGTCAAACACAGGAGGGTTATCATTTACATCAGTAACTAGTACATTAACTGAAACATAGCTTGTTTTGGCAATCCACCCTCCATCTGTTGCAGAAACTCTGAGTTCATGCTTCAGTTTTGTCTCATAATCCAGTGTCTTTGCCAGGGATAAAACACCCGTTTTACTGTGAATTGAAAACAAGCCATCGTCATTACCTGAGGAGATATTGTACATAACAAGCCCGTTCATTTGTTTGTCCTTGTCCTTATCTCGTGCTGAAAGTGTGCGGATGGCTGTGCCGACAGTCAGACCTTCAGACACGGTGACTGTTACTTGGTTCTGTGAAAACTCTGGAGTATGATGGTTCTCTTCTGTAACAGCTATTTTGACTGTTGTCTTAGTGGACAGAGGAGGGTTTCCTTTGTCGCTTGCTGTTATTTCAAGCAGGTACACTTTATTTGTGTCCGCGGTGAGTGAGGATGCTACTGTGACCGATCCAGTTTGTTTATCCAAGCGGAACTTGCTTGAGCTGTTGCCTCCAGATACCGCATACTCTATGTCAGAGTTCAGGCCAAAGTCCTTGTGATCATGGGCTGTGACTTTGAGGAGTCTGGTGCCGACCTTTACGCTTTTTGTGACAGGGGTAAAGTAAAAGAAAGATTCAAATGTGGGTGGGTTATCATTGCTGTCAACTACATTTATGATAACCGTGGTTTCACTCATGAGTGGTTTGATGCCTCGGTCTGAAGCGGTGACGATAAAACTATGACGGTTCACATTGATGTTACTGTGACCACTGGAGTTTTGATACCTGAGCTGCTGTTTAACGAAGATCTCACCAGAGCTGGAGTTGATTCGGAAATACTCTGTTTGAGATCGGATGAAGTAAAATATTTTACCGTTGAAACCCTCATCCGGATCTGTGGCAGAGACTTGAGTTACAATGGATCCAACCTCTGTCAGCTCAGGATAGTCCAGGTAATATGATGGCTTGCTAAATTTTGGAGCGTTATCGTTCACATCTGTCACAAATATTGTGACGTCTGTGCTAACAGTCCATCCTGAATCGTGTGCTGAGACTTTGGCAATATAAAGGTCCGTGTCCTCTCTGTTCAGAGGCCTACTGATGGTGATGTCTCCTGTGCTGGGATGGATAATGAAGGGAAGACTTGTGTCACTGATGGAGTATCGGCTTATAGCGTTAGCTCCTGCGTCTTCATCGGTGGTGGTTACTCGAGTAACAGTAAAGCCAACTGGTGCATTTTCAGGTACAGTGGCACTGAAGATTTTGGAGAATCTGGGAGCGTTATCATTGACATCCAGCACACTTATCAAAACCTTCACTGCCATGCTTTTAGGAGGACTGCCTCTATCTGTCGCCTTCACTTGCAAAGCATACTGGGCAACCTTTTCTCGATCCAGTGGTCGTGTTGTGCGGATTTCACCAGTTGCCCTGTTAATGCTGAAGCTGTTTTCTTTATTGCCTTCAATGATGGCATACTCCAATTGCCCATTTGGTCCACTGTCCTGGTCAAACGCTGATACTATCAGCACACGTTGAGGTGAAAGGTTTTCTAAAATCTCAGCATGGAACGGGTCTTGCTCAAAAGTAGGATTGTTGTCGTTAACGTCTAGAACTGCGATCTCTACTTTCTCATAGGCTGAATATGGGGGAAATCCTTGGTCTCTGGCCTCTATCCACAAGACGTACTTTTCAATATTCTCATAGTCCAGAGGCTTTTTGATAGACAGCTCTCCTGAAAGTTGATCTATGTGGAATGCATTGTCCAGGTTTCCGCTTGCAATGTAGTACGACAAAGGACCAGCCCTGGGTGAAGATCCGGTCACCTTAGTTACAACAGTGTTTGTGTGTTGGTTCTCTGGGAAGGTGAAGGCTTTCTCCTTGATTCTAATATGAGGGAAGTCTCCTCCAGTAACAAAGCGAACTGTAACAGTTGTGCTGTCTGTTTTGGGGTTGGTCCCTCCATCTTTCACATGAACCGTGAAGGTGACCTCTGAACTCCCTGTGAGTTTTTCGTTGGCAGTTATAGCACCTCTGATTGGGTCTATCCTGAACTTTTCTGAATTGCGTCCAGTGAGCGAATAGTGAAGTTGAGCGTTTGAGCCGGAGTCTTCATCTGTTACTGTGACTGCAAAAACCAGTGAGCCTGCAAAAAACAGAACAGAAGTGATTAGAAACTGATCAGACAGACCAAAACCCAATGAAACCATGAACTCCTGCTATAGAGGACTCGCCTGTGGAAGTAGAAGCAGGTATATGTGTAACATATGGATGATGGTGAAACCGTGGAGGGTTATCGTTGATGTCAGCCACAACCACAGACACTGTGGCAGAGCTGGACAGTGGTGTGGGCTGTCCACCGTCTGATGCCACCACCAGCAGCTGGTAACTCGCCCGTGCCTCTCGATCCAGCAAAGAGCTGGTGATGATCAGGCCTGTGGCAGGGTTGATGGAAAACTGACCATCTCCACCACTGAGACTGTAACTGTAAATCACAAACAAGGATTCAGTTCAGGCATAGAGACCAAACAATGATACCTGTCAACTACCCACACACATTTGTGACCTTCGACCACATAACTAGTCATAAGTAGCAAGGGTATATTTGAAGCAACAGCCAACAATACATTGTATGGGTCAAAATGACTGGTTTTGTTGTCCATGGTTTCATTTATCCCAAGTGAGAAACATTGTATTCAAGGTACACATATTATCAGTGCTTGCTTTGCCTGGATTCAATCCCATGACCTTGGCATTAAACTACAGGAAAGCTACATATTTGGTCAGTACAGTGTCGGCACCTGCCCCAAGAAGAATTCCTCCTAAGCAAGAATTCAGAAGTTTATTCGCCAAGTATCTTATCATATGAGCGGCAGGAAGATGAATTCTTTATTCATCTTTCCAATTCTTCCGTGATTCCCGCAGCATGTTTTCTCAGCTGTGAATCAGTAAACCAGCCTTGATCAAAAACACCCGATTCGTGCCGTTCCCATGCTGCTTTGAGTTTCAGTGAGGTTCATTTTTGGGGCCCGTGACACAAACTCGTTCTGACAGTAACATGCACACATGGCAACTTCAGAGAGTGAGACAGGAATTCCACAAATTACAGAACAAAGTGTGAAAAACAACCCTGCTGAAACGACAACAACATCATCAACAGTCACGCATTGTCCGCCTCCCGCCAGGTCACGTTCGGTGAGAATTATGATGTTGTGTCAATGCATAAAGCTGGTTCTGTGCATTAAGAACCGAAGCCCCTCACTGTCAAGCTGCCCCCCACTGGGCTCTGATCTGTCTGTCATACTTCATTATCATCCTCATTAGAATGTTTTTAGGAAAGTGGAACATGTTGCCCCCACACAAGCTCATGCAGGAGTACTTTAGAGACTTCGAAATTTTTGTATATTATAAAATAAATATGACCTAACGTTGTGTCAATCATGTTTACACACTGTCTCCGAAATGTTTGTCCGTGATAAAAAAAAAATTGGAATGGGGTTGATTTTTCACACCCGTAGCAAGCATTTTCAGAGGTGTTTTGACAACATGTATACAAATAATTCTAATAATAATAATAATAATACAAAATTCTATGCTGGTCTCAATTTCAGTTTTAAAAATGTGTCTCTAGTATCACTACATAAAAATCCGGCAGTAATCTCTGAATCACTCGAGATAATCTCGCAGCTCCTCTCTACACAATCTCAGCATTAGATAGACTCAATATTTTGCATTTCATTTTTTTTAATTAATTAAAAAACATGGGTCTCAGGTTTCTGTGCATGACAAATTGTTAGGATGACGAATACAAAAAACGCATATGAAATTCCGAAGGTTTTTATTGTTATGATTTTTTTTATGACTGTTTTACTTACTTTTATGTAATGCACCCTGAGTTGCCATAGTGTATGAAAAGTAATATATAAATTTGTAAAGACCTTTACAGGTAGCATGTGTAATATTTAATCACAAAATTACAATTACGTCAGTCAAACATATAGCAAAAATGTTTTGTAAAACTGCATAAAGCATTTTATAGTACATTTTGGTTTAAGTCTATAGTGCCGTACCTGATGACTCCATTGAGTCCTACATCAGCATCTGAGCTGTTGAGCAGCAGGACATCTGTTCCGGTCGGAGCATCTTCAGGAATGGTCGTGTGGAAGGACATTGAGCTGAAGGATGGAATATTATCATTCACATCACCCACCAGCACCATCACGGTACCAGAACTGCTTAGAGACGGCGTTCCTACAAACACAGGAGAAAAACAACTTGATCTATATCTGTGTGTGTGAATCAGAAATGTTGCACATGTTCATCTATGACTTTATTCCAGCGTTGAAAATTAACCCTCACTAAGTGCCAACTGTGACAAACTCACTAGTGGTGGTAACTTTGTTAGAAGTTGCAGTATATCATTAGGAGTAAAAATGATAGCCTGACACCCGCCGATGTAAACAAATCCAATCAAAGATGACAAACGTCTCCTTGTGTAATATGTTATGCATGGATCATGCCTTGTAATGCCCCTTATGATGCATCATAAAATCTCATGAATAATTGTAACCTCTTTACTTAATACTTTATAAATCTTATCAATTCATTGTTACACTTGGCATTTTAAATTTGTTAATACGTATTAAGACAAGATTTAATGTGTTGAATGAATAATTATATTGCCTTAAACCCCTTAATAACTCTTTATAATGCATGATACATAAATTAATTAAATTAAGTGTTACCAAAATTTACCATTAACCATTACCATAAGAATTGTATTCAATTCTTTAAACACCCACTCATGAGGAATATGTGTCATATTAAGCCCCCAAAATGTATAAATTCATGATTTTTGCAGTTTTATTGAGTCTTATCTCAAATATGAAAGTGACACAATGACCTGTGCTGAATAAGGGTAAGTTAACTACCTTTAAACTAATTTATAAAATAATTTGTTACTTTAAATAAAATAAACATTAACTGAAAAAAAAAAGAAAATTAATTTCAGTTGGTAGCCAAGGCAACATTGTTTCGATATATTTAAAAAACAGTAACAAATTATAAACATTAAACAATTATATTAAACAAATATTTTACTAAATTCAAAACTTAATTTTAAACCGATTTTTTTTTTTAAACCTACATAAATATAAATTTAAGAACAGAAAACAGATTTTTTTTAAATGTCTCTTAAAAAACATGTTAAAACCCAGTTTGGTGACTGTTAAGAATCACAGGCCTTCAGCAGGTGTGACGAGTTGAGTTTGGATCCTCTCAACTCATTAAACACAGATGGTTTGATATTCTAGCAGCACAGATTAACCTGTCAATCCGAAACATCTCTGCTGAAACCCTGAGCTGGGGTCTGTGCCATCTGTCCAGAGCTAATCTCTGACTCACTCCGGATTCTTTAAACACACAGGGATCGATGCACGCTTTACAGATGTAATCCTGCTGTTTCAAACAGAAAGAATGCTACTTTCAGCAGAAAGCGGGCTGATGGGTTAGAGGAGATTGTGTTAAATGACTAGCAGATGATGAGAAGCACCGAGGGGTAAAGCCACTCAAACATCTGCCCCCTCGCCGCGAATCAACGTGATTAAAATGAATTTGCTCCATGCATAAATAAGCCTCTGATAACATCGTGCGCTTCTACAGCGCGGCAGAAAATCCTGCTCGTAAAAACAGAGAGAAGAAAAATGGCCTGCAGGAGCTTTTCAGAGCGTGTTGTTCCTGCAGGCCTCCAGCAGATTAGTCCAACTAATAACACATGCTAATAAGCTGTTAGCACACGCTTTAATCGCCTCATCCTCACTGCGAAGACAAAGAGATTAGCATGGTGTCAGATTAGCATTTATCTGATGAGCACAAGGAAACGTCTGTGTGCGTGTGTGTGTGTGTGTGCGTGTCTCATTCAGAGCTGAAACAATGTGACCCGTGTCTGATGAGAGGATCCAGAGAGAACGTCTGCTCTCTCAGACAAGAACAATCACACACATATTTACTTGATCAAAACTGACTTATATTGACAAAAAATTTATTTATTTGTACATTTAATTTCATTTTGTTTCACAGCCAGGTTTATGCAAACTTTGTGCATTTTATTAAAAATGACCTGCATCATTAAATAGTTTAACTAGTGTTTCTGCCTTCATCTAAATATCTCTGAAATGTATTTGAAGCAGCCCCGAGACACGGATAGATATACTGTATACTACTAGCATTTATTCATCTCTATTTATGTTTGTTCATGTAAGTGCATTAAATATTAAAATCAGAAATTGTATCTGTTAACATTAAATCAATACATTTACAGTTACATGTATGCATTTAGTAGATGCTTTTATATGCAGTGACTTACAGGAACAAAAGCATTGCTATTAGATTATGATTAAATTAACATGAATTCAGATTATAAATTGTTTTAGAAGTATTTTCATTGTAAGTTCATGTAACTCAGGTCTTAAGTAATATGAACAAATATAACTTTTAATTTTAAAATGCATTAGTAAATGTTGAAATTAAATAAGATTAATGAATACTATTTAATAATACTTTAAGTTAAATGAAATGTTTTTGTAAAATGTAACCAAAAATGAGGTTGTTAACACGCTCACACTTATTTGCGTAATAAAGCCTATTCAGCATTCAGAACCTTCACTGCTTTAATGAACTCAATTACAGCTAGTTTGGGTGAAACGTAAATAACTTCTTAACTTACACACATCACACTCGAGCTCAAGACGACAGAAACACCTCTGTATTGATTGCTCACTGATGGAGAGTGTTTTGAGGAATCAGCAGAGTGACGCACACACACACACACACACACACAGAGACGCAGGTGTGTGTGAGTGTGTGAACGTGACCGGTCTCCATTACTCATCAGTAATCAGACGTGTGATCAGTTCAGATCTGTGTTCATCTGTCTCTCAGCTTTAATTCGTCCTGTCGACATTTCCACCCGTGACACACACATACTGACAAATCACCTGTTTGTGGAGTGTGATGTGATTAATGTACATTAAAGCGCTACATAAATTCCATATTTATTCATATTTTCAATATCATCGTGATTATTTACAGGTGTTTTAACTGTAGTTTGTTAGACCCAGGTGTAAAACGTTCTGCTAATGTTCTGGCATTACTGTTCAACATTTAATATTCTGTTTTACTAAGAAATTAATTCTTTAAATATTGTTTATGGAACATTCTTGTAGATATATATTAGTAACATTTAGAGAAAATTACTTATCACAACAACAACAAGACATTTTAATGTTCTTAGATTATTATAATAACCAAGTTACATTATATTTTGGTTAAAAATAAAGTCAGCAGAATATTGTAAAAATGTTTTAAATAATTTCATAAATCACAAGCAGAAAAACTGCTTCAGAATCCTTTCAAAGTAACGTCCTCACAGTGTTTTTAGAAGCTATATTTATTACCTGGGTATTTTGCAGAAACATTTATTAAACAGCATTGCATTAACATTCAACTAAAATGTTTCAGAAAAGTTAAATGAATGCTGTAGAAATAACATTTGAGATCATTAGTAAGAGCAGAAACTGGTGTTATTTGAAGAGCGTTTCTTCATGACTTTGAGAGGGACCTTCCTGAACATCCTGTTAGCTGAGCTCAACTATTGATCAGAAACTCAAATCCTGAACCTTTCATATCTCACGTCTCTAAAAGCCTGCGTTTCTGCCTGTTTGTGAGTGAAATCAGAGCTGCATTGTTTCAGTGTTCTCCAGGACTCTGCTGGACCACATCCAGCCGCTTCCTGTCTGACTACAGGAAGTGACATCACTGCCTGTTTACGAGCAGGAGCCTGGGTGAGCGTTTGGACGAGACCTGCACATGAAGCTCAGGCCTGACAGA
>JAUMHR010000064.1:17336641-17346972 GCA_032361145.1 Enteromius fasciolatus
GATTAATTCAGTCGCAGCAGGAACGCAAAGAAGCACATTTTACCCAGGGTTCCCCTCTCTCCGCACAGCGAGCGAGATTAAGGCCTGCACTCTCTCCGAGCTGAAACAATACAGCCAGCCTGCCAAAAAACAAAGCCCACATTCTCAAGTGCACAGCAATTTATACTTAATACAACCCAGATCGTCTAAAAAAGAACGGGGGGGGAGCAGGAACTTTAGTAATGCAAGTACGGTTATCCAACGCTCGCTCAGGTTTTTCCACCACATTCACACAAATGACTTCAGCACATGTTTCAGAATAGATTTCCTTTCACGCAATATGCAAGAGCCATCAAAATCACTGACACCTCCCAAAAATACAAAAAGCGATCACTCACCTCAGCATGTTGTGTTCTGGGCTGGCTGGCGTCAGCTTCGGTGGCGTACACATCTATCAAGTAGAGGTCCGAGCCTTGCTCCCGGTCCAGTTCTGCAGCAGTCTGGATCACCCCAGAGTGACGGCCGATGGTGAAAAGCCGGCCCGCGGCCTTCCCTCCACTCTGGATCGAAACAATAAAAAACTCCACCTTGGTGCCAGTGCCACGCGGACTGGAGGCATCCAAAGAGATGACGTTGGTTCCAGGCGGTTGGCCTTCCTTTAGAATAGTGATGTATTTGGGTTGGGAGAAGACCGGGCCATCAGTACCTTGAAGGATTATTGTCAGCTCAGTCCGTGAGTTCTTGCGATCTGTGCCGTGATCTGTAGCGGACACGGTCAGACTGTAGATGAGCTTTGAGGGAATAAGTTGGGAGGCGAGTCTGATATCTCCGCTGTAGCGGTCCATGATAAACGTATCAGAATCCCCCCTCACAAGCTCGTACTCCACCTCTCCGTTGGCACCCTCGTCTGGGTCGAAAGCCACTACTGTTGTCAGAATGGAACCGATTACTATGTTCGATTCGGCCACTAGGGCATTCTGGGAGATGAATATGGGCACGTTGTCGTTTTGGTCCGTCACCCATATGGTAACATTTTTCAGAGCAAAACGGCGAAACTCGACTGGCACGGCTTGGTCGGTCGCTTTGATGGTCAGCTCGAAAAGGTTGGAGAACTCTCTGTCGATCTCCTTGTTCGTAAATATCACTCCAGACGCAGAGTCGATGCGGAAATGCCCGCCACGAGGAGTCTGCATGACGATGGAGTATTCCAGCTGCCCGTTGATGTCAGCATCCGTGTCATGAGCGGTTATAGTCATGACAGAAGTGGAGAGAGGGAGGTTTTCAGGGATTGATTTAAAAATATCACCTGGTGTAAAAACAGGAGGGTTGTCGTTAAAATCTCTAACGTGAATGATGACAGGAATGGAGGAGGTCCTGGATGGCCTCCCGCTGTCTTTGGCTGTGACGTTGAGTTTGTATAGGGACTGTGTTTCGTGATCCAGTTTTTTGACCAGGAAAATGCTGCCAGTGTTGGGACTGATGCTAAAAGTGCCGTGGTTGTTGGTGGCGGAGATGCTGTATGTGATGTCGGCATTGGATCCGGAATCAGAGTCTGTGGCGGTTACGGAGGCGACCAGCTCTCCAATTCGCATGTTCTCCAGCACATCCACTGTGAGAGTCGATTTGGGAAATGATGGAGAGTTATCGTTATCATCCAGAACACTGATGCTCAGTATACATGTGGATGACAGAGGCACAATCCCAGAGTCCTCTGCCATGATTTTAAGGGAGTAAAAGGGTGTCGTCTCATAGTCTAGTTTTCCCACTAGAGTGACTTGACCAGAAGTGCTGTCAATGCTGAACTGTTTCTCCTCATTTCCCTCCACGATATCGTAGTGAACAAGGCCGTTGTTATTCTCATCCACGTCTGAGGCCGAGACTCGGAGCAGCTGCGTCAGGTTCTGGGCGGATTCTGAGATTGAGGCCTGGTAAATATCTTTGGTGAATTTGGGCGGGTTGTCGTTGATGTCCTGTATGTACACTTGAACTTTGGCCTGGTCTTTGAGAGGCTTGGGAAGGCCCTGATCGGAGGATATAATGGTGAAACTGAACACTGCGGCACCTCTCTGTCTCATGAGAGATTCGCGGTCGAGCTGTAGCGTGCTAGTCAATGTGCCCGAGATTGCATTCAGCTCAAAATTTGACTGCGGCGTTTCAAAGGAGTAACGAACCTCGCTGTTTGGCCCAAAGTCTTTATCCTCAGCGAAAACCAGCCCGACGAAAGAGCCTCGCTCCTGTTCTTCCTCAAAGTGGAACACATAATTTGTGCTGTTGAAAAGCGGACGGTTGTCGTTGACGTCATCGAGAAGAATCGTCACATTAACGCTAGCGCTCAGCGGCTCCACGGCTCTGTCTTTGGCCACCACTAATAAACTATAGCGATCTTGTACTTCTCTATCCAAATCTGCTTTAATATACAACTGTCCGTCAGGGAAAATCCCAAAAACATCATTTGTGTTTCCGCTAACGATGTCATACACAATTTCCCCATTGAGTCCAGAGTCTTTATCGCTGGCCTCCACTTTAAAAAAGCGACTATTAACCGACTCGGATTCTAGAATCGTGACTTCGTACGAAAGCTGGTCGAAAACTGGCGCGTTGTCATTAACGTCGTACACGCTGATGGTGAGAATGAGGCTGGAAGTGCGCTGAGGAACGCCGAGGTCGGAGGCCATGACCTCCACCTGGTAGGAGCTAGTGGTGACTTCTAAGGGGCCAGTGAGGGTGATCAGTCCATGTCTCTCATGGATATGAAACAAGCCTTTGGGGTTCTGTTTAAGACTGTAAACGACCACTCCGTTGGTCCCCTCATCAGGATCTGAAGCTTTAGCTTGGAATATATGATGTCCGGTGGCCCAGTTTTCAACAGCGCTGACATGCTCAACATTGTGAAAGAAATGAGGGGCATTATCGTTCAAATCCTTCACTGTGATATTAACTAAAGCTTCTCCTGTAACCTCCCCACCCCTCGCAATCACCCTGAGCTGGTAAAACGCCTGCTCTTCTCTGTCTATCAGACCTGAAGCTGTGATCTGCCCTGTGCTGCCTTTGATAGCAAATAGACCGCGCTGGTCCCCTGATGCGATCAAATAAGTGATATTTGTGTTCAGATCTACCGTGGTGGCTGACACGGTGCCAACAATGGTGTCAACAGCCACGTTCTCAAACATAACAAAGCTGTACTCTTTCTGACTGAACACTGGAGGGTTATCTTGCGTGTCTACAACAGTGACTGTGACTATAGCGTGTGTGTTTGAGCGCAAACCGCCTCCGTCCGTCGCAGTGACCTGCAGCTGATAAGCGGTTTTCTCCTCTCTGTCAAGTGGCACTAAAGTCGTGATTTTACCAGAGTTGTTGTTGATGTGAAACTTGTACGAATCACCAGCTGTGATGGTGTATTTTACAGTGCCGTTACGGCCAAGATCAGGGTCGGAAGCTGTTACACTAGTCACAAATGAACCTGACGGCTCGTTTTCTTTAATATTGGCAAAATACTGCACAGGGTAAAACACCGGGCAGTTATCATTGACGTCCTTCAGTGTGATATTGACTTTGCAAATAGAGTAAAGGGGAGGCGTTCCTGCATCTGTGGCTTTAATGTGCAGCAGATAGGAGCTCTCTTCTTCTCTGTCCAACTCTGTGGCTGTACTCAAGCGGCCTGTAACTGCATCCAACCTGAACTTATTCTGGATGCCTATGGGGGTTTCAGGGTCAAATGAGAACCGGACTGTGCCATTGGCACCAAGATCCGAATCTGTGGCGGACAGAACCACAAGCTCAGATCCGGCTGAAGAATGCTCAACTAATGAAATGTGATATGTGCTTTGAATAAAAGTAGGGATCTGGTCGTTAACGTCGGTGATGTTTACTATTAATTTAGTGTAGGAGATTTTCGGCTGCAGGCCTTGGTCTTTGGCACTGATATTTAACACTATCTGAGAAGCTATTTCCCTATCGAGCTCTGCTGCGCTGGTAACCAAACCGCTGTTCTCACTGATGGCAAACCAGCCCAAACTGTTTCCAGACACCAGCGAGTAGCGGAGATTGGCGTTCTGCCCAGAGTCTCCATCTGTGGCTGAGACCCCTTTAATGTAGCTGCCTTTAGGAATGTCCTCGCTTATGTCTACTCTATACACGGCTTCCTGAAATATGGGCGGATGGTCGTTAATATCATTCACAAATATAACCAGACTTGCAAAAGACGAGCGAGCTACGGGCCTGCCGTTATCTGACACTGAAACGGTGAGGTTGTAGGAGGAGATCCGCTCTCGGTCGAGCACACTGGCTACTTTGATCAAACTCAGATTGGGCACAGGCGAACTGTGGACTTCGAAGTGTCTCTGTTCGTTTCCACCGAGTATAGAAACTGAAATATTACCATTAGCAGTGGACGAATCTGAATCGGAAACCGTTAATAACGCTACTACGGTGCCCACCTGTGCATTCTCATCCACCGACGCGAATTTGGACGTGGTAGGGAAGTATCGAAATTTAACTACGGGGTCGTTGTCATTCACATCAAGCAGTTTTATAGTCGCCTCTGACCTGCCTGAGAGAGAAGGGACACCATTGTCTACTGCATGGATGGTGAGGGAATACTCTTTTCTTGTCTCATAATCAAGCCCCTCCTTTATAATCACAGTCCCAGCCTTAGGGTCTATCTGAAAAGGAGTTCCTTCATCTAAAAAGTATGATATATCAGCATTTGCACCATCATCCAGATCTGTGGCTGTTATTTGGAGAACGCTAGAGCCAATTGCAGTGTCCTCAAATACACTGGTCTGGTAATGATCCTGATCAAAAGCAGGCGGGTTGTCATTTATATCCTGAATGGTGACGTTTACCTGCAAATAGCCAAACTTTTTAGGCTCTCCTTTGTCTTCCACTTGAATGAGGAGCTGATAGAAAGGGGTTAATTCTCTGTCCAGCCCTCCCGTGGAGACTAAGTGCAGAAAAGCGCCCTCTCCGCTCGGATTGACGGTGATATCCAGACGAAACTTTTGCTGGTCGTTCCCGCTGATGATTCTGTATGTGTTGTGATCTACTCCGTTGCTCCCGATGTCCGCGTCCGTCGCGGTGTCCAGAATCACCTGACGCCCGCTGCTCGCGTCCTCTTTGAAGGACACCACGATCGACGCGTCAGGAAACACCGGCGCATTGTCGTTAATATCCAAAACCACGATGCGCACCTCCGTGGGGTAAGTGGGCTGGCTGGACAGAACCACCACGTTAATGATGTTACTAGGCAAAACTTCTCTGTCGATCACGGAGGACGTGTAGATGACGCCCGTCGTGGCGTTGATGGAAAAAAGTTTGTGGTGTTCGCTGAATCTGTACGTAAAAGAGGGTTTGGTGTCGATGGTGCCCACATAAGTGCCCACCGGCTGCTCCTCCAGAACCTCAAACTCCTGCCGAACTTGACTGGATAAAGAGTAGCGCGATAAAGTCCATAAAACGAATAAAATGAGGTGCAAAGTGTCTAGAGATCTACCTGAAAGCGCCATGATCACTGATCCAGTCAGGGTTTTTCCGAGCCTGATACATTCACCTCAGATTTGCAACATTGTATCCAAAAAAGCGGCGATCGAAAGAAATGTATCCAGAGCGCGCTTGCCGTTTCAAACTAACTTGAGGTAAAGTTCCGCTAAAGAGTTCCCAAAGAGAGCTTTAGATCCGCGGGATATGCTTAAAATCCGTTCTGGGTTGGAGAAAGAGTTCGTTCGCTGTAAAATCCTGTCAGAATTCATCCAGCAAAACTTCGCGTTCCTCTCAGGATCATAATGATGATGATGATGATGATGGAGTTTCCATTGTGAGGAAAAGGAAAGTTCGCTACGATAAAATCCTCCTGAGAGTTTTTCCTCAAGGAAATAAAGCAGCTCTAACGTTATCCCTGTGATTCTGATACGGGATGTCCCGCGGAATAACGGTGACCAAACTTCACTTTACTGCCCTGACAGAGAACAAAAGCCCGAGTTGAGAAAACTCCCGCCCTTCGGTCTTGCCATTGGCTCTCTGTGTCTGACTCCGCCCCTCCCTGGCTCCCAATTCTATTGTAAAGTCATCGACTGGGGCGCTGATTGGATGAGGCGGCTGTCAATCAGCCGTAGACTGAATATTATAACAGAGTTGCGCTGCAGGTATTAAACGTACCGTTATGTGCCCACAATAACTCCAGCCCCGAATTACATTCCCACCTTCTTTATCAGTCTTTATAAGTGTTTGAATACATGTATGTGATTTTAGCATATTTGTGAATGTTGTGTGTAATTTGTCACAATAATAAATTGTTAATATTAGCAAGAACTAATGAAAGTGTAATGAAATAAAAAGATTTTTGTTGTCTGCAGGAAATCGTCTTTCTGTTTTCAGATTCCAGTTAAATCACGCAATTTAAATATTATTTACCAATAATAAATAATAGATGTAAAAAAATAGTTATGTTTGACTTGTTTTACAGTCAAAATATTTTTAAAAAGTTTTTTCTGATAAATAAATGAATGAGTAAACAAATAAACATTAAGTGAGTTATATTTAAAACATAATATCTGTCAGAAAAATAAACTTAATTCAAAGGGAGAGCATCTGCTAGCATATATTTGTTTAATTAATTTTAACAAATTGTATGTAATTTATATCTTATCCTGAATCACTTGTGAAGTCAGTTTTGATTTTGGAATCAGTGTTTAATTATTTATTTAACTGCAGTGTGTCTGAAGTTTCACATGCTCTTTTGGGAAACGTCTTGAGATGTATTCTTTTATTAACTCATTTTAGATGCTGAAGTTTATCAATGAACGCGTCTCTGCAGATTCACGGGTGCGTGGCGCCATCTAGCGGGCATACGAAGGGGTTTATCTGATGAAGTCCAGCGGTCAAAATTGCTATATTTCCTTTATTAACTGGTTAAATAAGTCTTCCCCTTCACACGACCCATTTCTCCGGGGAGTAGAGACTGGCTCGTGGTCTGTAGATGTCGGTATAACCGGATCGGTCGGTAAAGCTGATTATCTGCAGTCTCTCAGCCTCCTTCCACTAATCTCTGTGTGTTCAATCCTCCATCGGTATTCTGTTTGTGCTGATCTCTTAATTGGGCCCGATGCCTTGATGTTTGTTTCCTCTTTAATTAAAAACGTCTGCTGGGTCTGATGAGGCTAATTTTAGCGCATTAATGCAGCATTGATGCTCCACTGACCTACTTCAGGAACAAACGAGTACACAAGCTCCTCAGGAAGACTCCGAGACTCCATTGATCTGAACGAGATGGCTGGAGAACTTTTAATTGATTTAAAATCCGGAATTAGGGCGCTTTGGGAAGAACTAACTAACCTCTCATGCAAACATGCTGAAAGAATGCTTTCTGTCTTTCTTGCCGGGGCTAGTTGTCACACGGAGAATTTTCAGTAGGTAAAGTTTTCGTTTAAAAGCTTTTCTCAAGCAATGTTTTCCATGTTATCTAGTTAAAAACTGTCCGTTGTCCAACAGTATAATGTCTGGTTTGAACAATAAGGGAACAGAATAAAACAACTAATGAAGGGTTTTCTCGGGTTACTTTTTGTTATAATTTAAATTATAGTTTAAATTGTTATACATTGATTTTGTCTTTTAAATATTTACTTTTTTAATAATACTTTTTATTCTGAAATATGCAATAATATATATATAATTGGAATATTATTCACAATTAATTTTTTTTTTTTTCTCAGAAGGAAGTGACCCCTCTAAACCCATCCTGAGAAGTTTCCAGTGCAGTGTAAAGTGTGACAACATGCCCCCGGCCCCCATGTTTAGTTCAGTCTGTGGAACACAGTGCTGAGTGTGAGGAGCCGCTGCTGGAGTGGGATATACGAGCGTCTGTGTTTGGTTAACATACGTGCAGCCTTTAAATTGTCCTTTTAATTTCCCCTGGATTTTCCCCCTGTCTTTCTCTCTGAATGTTCCTCTGTGTTTCTCAGCGGTCGTCAGGAGACACAGTTAAATCAGTACGTGTGAGAGAGTCTGAGCTGCTGATATACTGACATGATGCAGAATAAAACACTTACTGTACAAAACTACAGTGAGCCTCTGTTCACAGAGACAGGAATGTTCCGTCACTCAGTATCAGCTCCATGTGAGCAGCAAACGTGTCTAAAACCAATAGAACTCAAAGAAAAAAGACCAAGGGAACAAAGATTATCTATATATATATTAATGTGCTGTCTCTTAAAGTGCCATCATTTATTCAAAGCTGATCTACAGAAGTATGGAAACCCGCTTTAGGATTAAAGTAGACAGAACTGCATCTCTAGATTCACTCTATTTTGCCTCTTAAGGGATAAATGTACTGCTTCTTTCTGTTTGTTAACCTGGCAACACATTTGTGTCTGTGTACTTCTCTTTCTTCTGTTGTATTCTTTTAACGTTCGTACTGTCTTCACTGGTTTGATGTTGTGCATTGTTTAATAAAAGGAAAGAAAATAAATAAATCACGGTACGCTTTCTTAAATCTCGATCTGAATCAAATGGTTCAAGAAACGCGATCCGACTGGAGTGCTTCGAAACAGTGAATCATCATGGTTTAACTGATTCTGAGTTTATAATTACATGCTTTTTAAAATCATTACAAGCCATGTCGAAATTCTAAACTGGATGGCATATGATATTTGATCTATTTGTTTGTTTGCTCGTGAATCGCTTGAACTGAGTGATTGAAGTCACGAGTTTGAATCAATCGGAGCGCTTCCCGCGTACATGACTCACTTTATTGAATCAGTTAGTCTGTTTTCAGTCATGTTTACGCGGCACTATCGGTACTACTACTGTCTTTGCTCGCTAGTTTGATGAGATTAACTGAAATAAGCGAAACCGCATCCAGAAGCATAGTCATCTCATAACATTCGCACATTTATTGTAATAAATATTTAAAAGTCTTATAGTTTTAAAATAGTATTAGTCTATATAGAGAGATAGTCGATGTGAGAATAGCAGACAGACACATGTGAAGTGTGTGAGATGATTCAGTTGAGTCGTGTGTTAAGATCCGGAGGTCCTGTGTTGGTCAGATGTTCAGTTCATTCTCTCCTCTTCTTCTCTGCAGGATCTGCTCATGGATCACTCTGTTTCTGGAGATCTTCTGAGGTTGCTGAGTAAGTTTGATGATTGTATCTGGAGGACATGAGATGCCGATGGACATCGATTCGGACTCGGTTCAGTGAACAGGTATTTGTACTAAAACTGATCAATTCACCCCAAACATGCAAACCAGGAGAGAATGAAAGATTCCTTTTGACCTGTTGTTGTCATGAAGAAAGACCAAATCTGCTCTTTTTTTATTAGAATATTTTTTATGATATGTCAATTAATCTGATTTCTGATATCTGGTGTGTCTGTTCTTGAAGTGTCTATAAATGTGTGCCTTCATTTCTGTTCAAGAGATCTGTGTTAAAACAGCGCCACCTGCTGACCCACATTAGCACAAACGCAAACATCACGATGATTTTTACTAAATACTTCCAGTGTGAAACATGATGGTATATCACAGCTGTCTACCTGCTGCTGCTCTGTTACGGAAAATAAATAGTTGATGACAATTTTTTTTTCCCTAAAAACATCCCAACACAGAAGGAAACAGCTATAACCTTGGAAAGAGGGAAAGAGAAACTGAAGTGTAGTCGAGCTGTTGTGAGTTTGTGTCTCTGTATTCTTGCAGTAAAATGGCAGAACCCAGAGTTTCTCAGGATGAGTTCTTATGTTCAGTGTGTCTGCTTTAGCTACAAACACCATGCTGACTGAAGTGGTGGAGAAACTGAAGAAGACTAAACTCTCTGCTGACTGTGAAGCTGGAGCTGGAGATGTTCAGTGTGATGTCTGTACTGGAAGAAAATACAAAGCTGTCAAGTCCTGTCTGGTGTGTCAGGAATCTTACCGTCAAACTCATTTTGACCGACATGAGGAGTTTCATTCACGTAAACCACATAAAGTGACTGAAGCCACTGGACGACTGCAGGAGTTGATCTGCAAGAAACATGAGAAGCTCCTGGAGGTTTTCTGCCGCACTGACCAGAAGTGTATATGTATGCTGTGTACGATGTATGACCATAAAAACCATGACACTGTATCAGCTGCAGCACAGAGGACAGAGAAACAGGTATTTGAAACTAACGATAGTTACTACTTAGTACAGTGATCCAATAGTCTGTTCATTTTCTGTGTAGAGCTTAAGTACCAAGAACACATAAACACAGTTTGTCAGTTTGAAGCTCTACATCTGTTTCAGTTTCACTTTTTGGAGTTTGAACCTACAGCTCTTAGTTATCAGTTCCACTTTTACTGGATTCATCTGTTCTCAGGATGATTTAGTGCCAATATTTTTC
>JAUMHR010000064.1:17356415-17372676 GCA_032361145.1 Enteromius fasciolatus
ACGGGTGACATGTCCGGTGAGTATGCTGGCCATGCAAGAACTGGGACATTTTCAGCTTCCAAGAACTGTGTACAGATGTCTGCTCCACCCAAGCTATCTGCTTTGAGGACCCCGTTAAGACTTTATGTTTTGGGGGTCCAGAAACCAGTTCCAGAATCCACTCCAGAGGCAGATCCAGTCCGAGAATCCCCAGAGCCCACTCTAGAGCCTGCTCTAATTCGAGAATCTTCAGAGCCTGCTCCAGTTTGTGAGTCTTCAGAGTCCATTCCAGAGCCTGCTCCAGTCTGTGAGACCTCAGAGTCCATTCCAAAGCCTATTCCAGTCCATAAGACCTCAGAGTCCACTCCAGAGCCTGCTCCAGTTCGTGAGTCCTCAGAGTCCATTCCAAAGCCTATTCCAGTCCATGAGACCTCAGAGTCCACTCCAGAGCCTGCTCCAGTTCGTGAGTCCTCAGAGTCCATTCCAAAGCCTATTCCAGTCCATGAGACCTCAGAGTCCACTCCAGAGCCTGCTCCAGTTCGTGAGCCCTCAGAGTCCCACCTCACCTCAGTCATGGTGAACACGGGACTCAAGCCCATGATCTTCGGGTTACAAGTTCAACTCCCTATCCATTAGGCCATGAAGCATTGTGATCAAGAAAAGTACTGTACAAATAAATTTAGAATTAAACTGAATGAGCCATTGCATCGTTGGTGCTATTCTAAAATTAAGGTACCTTGAAGTTGATTAAATGCATCTTTATTCAAAAATCTTTACACATCTGAACAGAAAGATGAGAAAAAAAAGGTGAACTGACACATTATTCATTATGACCATCATAATGTTGAGTTTATTTTGCTCCAGAACCATTTAGAGAGGAAGAGAATGATGTAATAGACTGAAGCAGGGAAGAATTCAAACATGACAAACATTTGAGAAAACTCTGAGGGATGAAATAAATGTGTGGTCCAGATTTCAGAAAAACTGAATTTGACTGAACCACATCATGTTTATAACTTCTGCTTGATCTTTTAACAAATGAGAATGATGCTACTTTATGACATATAATATGATAAAACTTAAAAATTAATAATTTAACACATTTATAGAAGCACTGACTAAAGGTTCTGTGTAGCTGTTTTCAATTAAGCTGGAAAATATGTGTGTGAATGTGTGTGTGTGTGTGTGTGTGTGTGTGGGAGAACGTCTTTCAGTCATTAAGAGCTGAGGTCCTGTCAGTCACACAATAAGCGCTACTGCTTCCTTCCTGCCTGTTGTTCCAGTCCACTTCACAAACTCAATGTGACTTGCCCTCTCTCTCTCTCTCTCTCACACACACACACACACACAGAATACAGAGTTAACTTGGTCAAAACACAGAGATAAAAAGGATAAAACACAACTGATATCTTTTTATCAATATCAGAAGATGATGTTGGATTATGTGTTCATATATATAAATGTCTAAAATATTTATTTAATTTAAATATTGCATTAATATTCAACAATTTCAATTTAAGAAACATACACTGACTGAGCTTAAAATATACCAGCGGCTTTGTTTTGTCTTGAGATGCACATAGTAGTGTGTTTTACTAAAGCATGTTTATGAAAGATATTTGACTCTCCTAGTTGAACTATGGCCTGATCATGTCTATGAAACTGGGCCTTAAGACCCGTTCACAGAAGCATGATAACTATAAAGAACAATATTAGCGTGCACATCAGTGAATTATATTGTCTGTTTATTCCAAGCGCACATATGTCTGCCACTTTAAACTCTTGAGCTTGTGAGAACAGGACTGATTCTGATTGGCTGTCAGTGTTTGGATCATTCATCAACTTAAAAAATGGTTCTGAAAGTGATTCCAAGGATATTGTTTCTCCGAACGATTTTCAGAATTATATATCTATATTGTTATAGTTATTTTGCTTGGTGTGAACGAGGCTTAAGCATCTATAGACAACATGAGTGAAAAGTACTGGAAATACAGTATTTAGCTCTTAAAGTGACAGTTCTTCAAGGTCTTAGCAGTATCTGTGAGGAACGAGTGTATACGCGCATTTTAGACATTCAGACACAACACCTGAAATATTAATAATTCTGCCATGTGCAGCTTATTATTACGACAATTTAAATGTAAATAATAAAACTATTTAAACAATTGCTTTTGTGTGTGTTTGGGAGGTCTGGAAGCACATGTTCATCCTCTCTACTCGTTTCTGAGGGCGTTTATTCCTACATAAAGGGTTTCAGTTCAAAGACGTGCAGAAGAAAGAGAGCAGAAGATGAAAAGGAGGAGTGTGAGTAGACGGCCTGCAACTCTTTACACGTTTCTCAAACTCTCTCCATCTCTGAGCGAGAGCTAAATCAACAGCAGAGACGGGAAACCAGAGCTTTGATGTGCAAACTACCTCACACACATACTAACATGAACACACACACAGGCACTGGAAATATGAGTTTTTGTAAAAGCAGTGTATTGATCCTAGTGTACAGGTGTATGTTTGGTCTCTGTGAGGTGAGCGAGGCTCTGACCCATCCCAGGAAACCTGATACCTTTATTTTTCAGAAAAATACACGCTTTTCTTGTGATAATTATAAATTAACCAAAGTGAGAAAAAAACCTGAATTATTTCTTGTGTGTGCAGTTTTTATTTCATAATTTATCAATGAATTGTTGAATATGGTTAATGAATATGCAATTTTTGTTCTGAGGATGTTGTCTAAATGTTTCTAAAATGTTTACATCCATGTGTGAAGATTTTCAATTTTGTTTGAATTTGATGTTTTTTCCTGGAAATAACATTTTTTTTCTGTTTCATATCAGTTGTGTTTATTAGGGTTGTGTGTTAAATGTAATGTTGTTAAATGAACGTTTATTGGATATTTCAGTGAGTGTCATCATGATGGTGTTTAGTGTTGGTGTGAATGACTCTGAGCTCCTTCTACATTCATATTCATATTTAAAAGCTACAAGTGATTGGCTTTGGTTCCTCATGTGACTTTCTCATCATCACCTGCTTTTGGTGTTTATCAGTGTATTTCAAAGCAGATTTCAGTGCTTTAATAGGTCGGTATACAAATATTATTGTTTAATTGAAACAATCGAAATTACGGTATTTAACTGTAAATTTAACATAAGACCGTTAAACAAAAAATATTGTTACCGTATTCAAAGTTTCATAGTTTTATTTTAGCAACCACAGCTGCCAGTTTTTTATCGTAAATCTTACTTTTTACAGTGAACATTATATCAGTTATTGAAATTACGGTATTTAACTGTAAATTTAACATAAGAACATTGCTTACAACACACATTATTTCTTTATAATATCTTCATATTAGATTAGAGTTGCTAAATACAATCAGGAATAAAGATATTAAAATATAATAAATCAATAATTAATTCAACAGAATTGGAATTGATGTAATATGAATATTGGTGATTCTGACTGATATTGGTGGATTATTTAGGGGAAAAATTTGTTTAAAACTATCTGTATTTTACTTTAATTTGATGTCACTAAAATATTAAAAGGACAAAAGAATTGTTGTTTAACTACTTACATGCAGTGTTATTTATATATAGTATTATTAATATACTGTTGTGTTTTTTATATTATTTCATTAAAGGGTTTTGTTCTTTCAAAATAATATTATTATGAAGCATGATTTTTTAAGTCCATTGCCAAGGCAACATATTTATTTTTGTTTTCATCTAATCTTAGTATTATCTTAGTTTAATTTAGTTAATTTTTCAGGATTTCAGTTAGTTTTAGTGTCAGTCTAATCTTTTGGTTGTCTGTGGCATAATAAAAGTGACAAGAAAAGATAAGCACAGTGTGTTAATATCAGCCTTTCTCATTCAAATCAGCAGCTTCATTAATGCCATGTTAAACCTGTTAAACTCTTGCGTTTGATACAACAGGAAGTGCTGTGACACACACACACACACACACACACACACACACACACACGCATACACTCAGAGTGTGTGTGTTAATGGCTCCCCAGAGACTCTAAACTCTCCCATGAGGTTCAGATGAAGCAGAACAGACAGCAAACACACACACACACACACACACACACACACACACACACTCCTGTAGTGTCTCCATGTTTTCTGGGGTGTCTCTCTTCATAGGTGTAATGGTGTTTCTACTGTACAGACTGTATGTGGTATTGTCCTACACCTAAACCTACCCCTTACAGGAAACACTACACACTTTTACATTCTCAAAACACTGTTTAGTGTGTTATATAAGTCTTTTGACACTGAAAATGTCCTCATAAAACACCTTCATATTGTAATACCGGTCATACCCATGTCATTATACACATTTGTGTCCTCATAAACCACATAAACGCGCTCACACACACACGTCTCCCGCCGGCTCTATCAGGTCGACCTCAGTCAATGAGTTTAATCCTGTGAAACATTTCCTGCTCTGATGAGAAATCAATCAGCGCTCCATCAGTGTGACATGATGAAAAGCAGAGATCACACACTCTCAACCCAATACACAAACATCACAAAGAGCCGAGAGAACCAGACACACACACACACACACACACCAGCTCAAGAGACGCGTCTGCTGCAGAAAACACAATCAGAAACAACACACAGACACCTGTAGCATCACATTTCAGCGTTCACCTTAAGCTGAAGACTGAAGAAGTTATTTCCACACACACACGCACTCCTGTGGGAGGATCCGGGACTATTTTTAAGCTCAGAGGAAACAGTGAAAAGTGTTTTTTAGGAACAGAGTGGTTTCGGCTTTCCTGTGAGGTTTCAGATGTGTGTGTGTGTGTGTGTTTCCTCTGTGACTCACAGTGATTTCCATGCATGTTGATACGTGTAGGACTGTCTCGTGTGTGTGTGTGTGTGATGGGGAAAGAGGATCTGACTGTAAACACAGCCTGAGGAAACCACCACAGCACTGATATTATTATTATTTATTAATGCTGACGTTCAAACGTCCCGTATATCAAACCAATAAACGCTTTCAAACTACCCTTAAATAAAGAGAAAGAAGTCAAGCCGAACTGCTGAAGTGCAGATTATTCCTGGTTGTTAAATGACTTCAGATCCGCTGAAATCAAGACTATCTTCACTGTAAGTTAAATGAAAACATTTACAAAGACACTAAACTGGCAACCAATAAATACTGGACAGTAAGCTTTGAAAAAATAAATCTGATAACTGATAAATCCACTCAGAAATGACTGAATGTCACAAATAATTACTAACTAATAGTGATGCATTGAATTAAACATTAAAATCTGACATTTTTATTTCAGTTCATTTTTCCGATAATTTTTTTCAGTTATCGTTGTTTTATAACTAAAAGAAAAAACAGAAAACCTTGTAAAAGTGCCTGCTTTTGACTAATAAATGATCATGAATGCAAATGAACCAAACCACAAAACCTTGCTGGGGTTAATCTGATCATCATCTGTGACGAGTCTACCTCGGGCGGAAAAAAGTGTTAAATGAGAGTTCAGGAGCAAACACATCAGAGTTTCCTTTTATCAATTAAAAACAGCTTTACATTTCCTTCAACAAAAGCCCTGCATGTGTGTGTGTGTGTGTGTGTGTGTTTTACGGTGTCCTGTGAGGCGATCAGAACCAAATGGAGCCTCACACTTCTCTGAAGGTCCAGGAAACAGACAGCGACTAATCCACAAAGCAATTCACAACAAAAGGTGCATTCCTGCAGAGAGCAAACACACACACACACACACACACACACACTTAACGACTCCATTTGGAAGAGTGTTTCGCTCTTAATGCCTGTTGTCTATTGAGCTGCTACTTGCTTGTTAACACACACACATAAACTCCACACACACTTCCTGCAGTTTAGTGATTTCCAACAAATAAAACATTGCAGTGCTTTATCTCACAAACAACATGTCTGTCAGATTTCACCACAAAACCAAAATATATTTAAACAGAGAAGATGAATGAATCTTATTTTAGGATTTTTACCAATTGCAACATTGTTTTATAACTAAATATCACCGTTTCATTCCTGATATATATTTAATCTCAATTAAAAACAAGTTTAGAACAACAGGATTTATAAACGCTTCTCCATTGAAATATATTTTTAGAGAGAATTTGGCTGAAAATGTTGTATTTTGGGGTTACATTTCTGACCTGATATTCAAAACCTTAATATTAACAAATTCACAAATATTATGCAATTTTCTCTCCACTGTAATTGTGTTTTTATGATTGCTACCGATGACATAAACACTAAATTAAATGTTTTTTCTTCATTTAAAAACGGCCTATGTTAAATTCAGAAGCACAAAGTCTATGACTTTTAAATAATTAAGCATTTACATGTCATTTTTGCTTCAAAGATTGTCAAAAACATTTTATCAAACATTTTAATCACCCTAAAAACAAAACGTCTTTATGCATTTCTTACTTCTTCTTGATTTTGGGGTTGATTGTGAACTTTAAAATCCATATTTGATTAAAAACCTACGTTCAGATAGTCCTGCGTTAAGTATTTTAATCTTTCAGTCCAAACATAGATTCAATTCTAAACCAAAAACAGGTTTTCAGAGCAGCTCAGGAGGCGTCGGGGGTGAAACGCCTGACAGCAGGAAACACACAATAAAAGAGACAAAGAGAGAGACTTTACGAGCCTCACACAGGTGGCCAGGTGAACACACACACAATCTGATTTTGTCCTGCAGAAACTCTCTTCATTCTTTATTCCTAAATAATGAATGCAACTTTAGTTTGTCTAACTCTCCGCTGCTTCCTCCAGAAGAAATGAGACACCAAACAAGAGCGCTTTGCATTAACTTGTATATTTTTGCATTAAAGTTAACATGTTTCCATCTGTTTCTCCATTCTTTCATGTTGCAGTAAGTGTTGATATTTTGTTATATTCAGACACGAGTAAATCTGTCCTTTGCAATAAATATCATAAAATAATAGAGCTTCACATAATAAATATTTTTTTTACAACATCAACAACAACAACGACAAAAAAAAAAAAGATTTAACAGTCTTAACGTCTCCTTTTAAAAACAGGCGTAAATCCCTCTAGAACATACATCTTTACACGAGAACGAACAGACAGTTTCAGAAGGAAAGACGGCCTGTAGATCTGTACAGCTACATATCACGAAGTCCTTCACAGGTTTGGAGGCGTCTCAAAGCACCGTGGCGTGAGAGAGAGTAGCTGGACAAACACTGCGGCTGCGTTCCACTACAGCTCTTCACTCGCAGACTCTGGAATTCTTGAGCTGTTATACATGTTAAATATATATTTCATATACTATACACTCTCAAAAATAATTCAGTCAAAGGTGCTTTAATAACCATCTCTTTCTTTCCTTGTTATGATCTGAAGAAGGCTCTTCAGATGTTCTTTATGGAACCATCTGGATTTCTCTACAGCATTGCGAAGCATCTTTATTTTTAAGAGTGTAGAGTCGTTTGTGATGGGGATGATTATGATCAATCATAACTTTAGTCATAGGAAGCAGACTTGCTCCCGTTGTCAAAATCATCCCTCGTCCGCTTTACGAAGTGAAAAACGGCAGAGGGGACTTGCTTAGAGAAGTTCTCGAAAAAAAAGTGGAGTGGAACGCAGCCAGCGTTAGAAATCAAACGAGTGGTTCTTCTATATCTGACGCTCATTCACATAACTCCTCCCACATGTCCCCGCCCTATTTGCAATTTCCGCATCCTGCAGCAGCAGCAAATCCAGCTATTTTCAGCATGGTCTCTCAGGACGGTTTCCCCGGCGCGTGTCCAGGCGTCTGGTTCCAGTTCTGCAGCTTGCAGTAAACGGTGTTAGAGTTCTTGCAGCGGCATCCAGGCCGCTTCACGCGGTCGTGGCACGAGTTACACGCTTTCACGCAGCCCTTCGCGGGCAGGTAACACAGCAGACACGGGAAGAGTGCCGACACCAGGCCCATACACAGGAACCGCGAGCAGCACTGCGGGTGCGACAGCGAACACGGCCGGTCCGCGCAAGGGTCGCCAACATCGTCATCATCCTTTGAGCAATGATAAAAAATCCCTTTGACCAAACACATGCACGTCCCGTGCTCCACCACGTTTTCAGCCGAACACAGGCACTGTCCGTTGCAGGCGAGGCGCGAAGGAAGCGGCCGAGGTGCCGTGCATTCGCCGCATTTGCATTTCCCGCAGCTCTCGCAGATGTATAAATGCGCAGAGACTGGTTTCTCCTGTTTGAAGGGGATGTCCGGCGGGAGAAACGGATGCAAGGAAGTGTTCAGGGCTTTGGGCTGAGTCCGTACGGCGTGACTGCGGTGCTGCGGCGGCGCCAGCAGGCCTCGCTCCGATCCGTCGCTGCTGTTGCTCCCGGAGCTCGTGGATCTGCTGAGCGCCGGAGGACGCGCCACTCGGGGCTCGTAGTTGTTGTTGACGTTCACCAGGAGCACCTCGTGAGTCCTCTCCTGCTTGTCTGTGCTGCGCGGCGGGGGCGGCCCCGGGGCCGGTCTGTGCGCCACGGCCGGGCCCTCAGTGTACTCGTTACATGAGCGGATGGCTTTGATCTGCTCCAGGGAAAGGATGGCCCCGGATGGGAGGGTTCCTCCGCGCTGACCGAGGCGGTCCATGAGACACGATCAGCAGCTCCAAACAACACGGATCCAACGTTCATCTGACACCCTGAGAGACGAGCAGAGACAGATGTCATTCTCAACATGAAATCAATCCAGTCCAGTTTTCCTAGCACTCTTTTAGGCTATTTTTGAGTTCGTACACTGTATGGGTCAAAATGATCGAGTTTTCTTTTATGCATCATTAGGATATTAAGTAAAAGATCAAGTTTCATGAAGATATTTATACCTTTGCTTCTGTTCATATGCCACAAAGTAATCACTGATTAGTAAAATGCATTCTAAGAACTTCTTTTGGACAATTGTTTATTTTTTGCACCCTCAGATTTTCCTAATATTGTCCTATCCTAACTAAAAAACTTATCTATTCAGATTTACTTACAAAAAATGGACCCTTGTGTCTGGTTTTGTGGTCTCTGGTTGGCAAAGGATTTTCAAATCTCATTTCATGTCCAAAAGGCTTTTATTTTCTATAAAAATGAAGAAAATAATCAAGTTGAAATATTATTGGGGTGGTGTAGAGAGGTATTTATTGTCTCAATAAGGTTGTACCCATTTAATAATTTGAATTAAAATTCTAACTTACACTTTATTATTGCATGCTATCTTTTTTACTATGTACTAGAAAACGTTTAAATAGAATCTATAGTTATTAGCACTTTTATGATATATTTATTATCATGATTACATTTATTGGCATCTGCTGTTTCTAAGAAATACCTTTAACGTGTTCTTAGTAGTGGAAAAACACTGCTTTGACAAAATCTGTCTTGTAAAAAGCACTGTATATTGTAGTTAACGTTTGAAATGGATCAAAAAATCATCGTTTGAACGAAATGAAGGTTTGTAAGCACATTTTGGTTTTAGGACAGCTTTGATGAAAGCTTATGATCCACTTCAGCCGTTGACTAGTGTGGACAGAAATGTCTACTAACCGCTGAGAGGTTCTTCTGGAAACCAAAAAAGTTCTCTCTAAACTGGTTCCACGAGGAACCTTGAACATTAATGGAAACTACACGTTCTTTAATTACTATAGTTCTCTTCACACTTGGGGAAGAAATGGTTCTTTAAGCAGGGTTTGCTGAACGTTTTGAGGAAAGCACAAATGAAGCTTCTCCATGAAGAACCAAAGCATCACTGAAACCTTTTCATTCCACAGAACAGATTATTAGATATTATTACTGCAGTATTTTATTATTATTTTTATTAAGACAAAATAGATTCGATCATAAAGTGATTCAAAATAAAAAACATTTTTGGTTCCTTGAAGAACATTTTAAAGTGAAACATTCCTTACTGGCTTTAATGAAGAACCTGCAACAGATCCTTTCCACTAAAGGTCCTTTATATACGAAAACATTTCCTTATATTTTAAATGTTGTTTAACTAAGAAACGATGGCTCTGTAATGCTTTGATGCACTGTACTGCATTCGTTATGCCTTGCAATGCACCTGAAAATGCATGGAGACATTGGAGAAAGCATAAAGCATTGAAACACATGACAACACAAGCATTTCCCCATGTAACAAACAATCTGCAAACATTAAAATGCATTTTTAATTATTACAATTATTTATGAAAAGAGATCATGCTAATAATTTGGTCACCAAACCACTATTTCTTCGTTTAAAAAACATTTTAAGCACAAATATAGAATTTCTTGTGGAAGGTCATGTTAAAGATTCTTCATGCATCCATCGATTCCTGTAATAAACATTTACTAATGTGTTTTTACAGAGCTGTTCACGAACAGAATCCACAAAGGCTTGCAAAACCTTTATTTTGAAGCGTGTACTAGTACAAAACAACTTATCTAACTAGTGGTTACTGAAGCGTTCAAACACCCAGTTGGAGCACATACACGCTCTCAGGCCCCAGAGCTTTTGTTTTTAACTTCCTTTGGGGGGTTCAAGCCTTAATTAGAGGGTCAAAGCCCCTGGACACCATTCACACCCGGTGTTTGAGACGCCCGATCACCGAGGGCTTTCTTCTGATGCGTCTCTCTGAGATCACAGATCTGGACTGAACGTGTGCAGATGTACTTTCTGAGAGAGAGCTCATAAATCACACCGCAGAAGTGTGTGTGTGTGTGTGTGTGTGTGTGTGTGTGTGTAATGAAGGTCTCCAGCTCTTTTCCTTCTCTATTCACAGAGCCATTTAACCCCCGAGCGGAGAGAGAGAGAGAGAGTTGACTATTAACAAGACTTTGTACCGACCTCAATAAGCACACAACTGAAGTAAAGTACAAATACTTCCCGTCCTGATTTGCATGTGTATGGCTGGTTAACATTAAAATGCAGAGCCACACAGAGCAGGAAGACTTCAAATCAAACACAGCGCTTCACACGCTCCTCACAGCGCTTTCTGGAACTTCGGCGATTACTTCAGACGCTTAAACGGAATAAAATCGTTGTTTGGGCTAGTAAACTCACAACACAAATCAGCACGCATAACGAAAAAAGCAGATATTAGAAAATGTCCCGTTAATATCAGATGCGCAACTGTTGCGTTAAATCAATGAAAAAGCAATTTTACTTTCGTAATGCAAAAAAGATATTAGTTTACCCTTGTACTGTTTTATCCGTGCGTCTTTCAAATATAACTAATGCTTAAAAACACAAAACGCGTTCGCGGAAGAAAAGAAAAAAAAACGCAAGAAAAAGCAAACTTATGAATGAAAAGAAGCCCGCTGGGGGAGGAGTGTGTGTACCTTGTGTGTATTCAGGCTTAAACACACGCACACACTCATGCACACACAGCCTGAAGCGCATAATATGATTATGAACATAAGTTTTGAGTAATACACGCGAGTTTGTCGCGCGCAGCGGCCTGTGGAGACCCAGAGCTCTGGTTTGATAGATCCACACACGATCTCCATACGATCCTGCCCGAATCCGCATTAAACAACACAGATGTGTGTGTGTGGACTGATACGTACCTACAGACAGACTCCCGTAATGTCAGATCCATCGGTCCGTGCGCCAAACATCCATCAATATGTCCAGAGCGAGGCCAAAAATCAGCGCGTGACCGCGAGCGTAACATCCAGAGCAAACTCCGCGGGGAAAAGCAGAAGGAATCCGGTTTAATCCACGAACGAGGCGCGTTCTCCGCTGCTTCAGCGTCCGTGCGCCGCGTCAGACTCTGCGTGAGTGTGTCGGATCAGATGCGTGCGCTGTTTTTGCGCGCACACACACTGATGAATGAAAGAGGATCATGGGGCAGATGCAGGAGGGGGGACTAGCTCTGGGTTTAAGGTGGATCGTGTGAAACGCGCGCATCTGCTGCTGAGCGTTCACTCCACGACTTCATGACTACATTCTGCGTTCTGCGCGTGCACAGCGACATCAATAGATCCATCATAAATAAAAATGTTGATATGTTAGTATGTGAAATTTATATATATTTATATATACACAAACTGAATGTTTATGCTTGTGGTAAACAAGTGTTATGCATTATTATTTTTGGTTCTGATTCTCTGCTTTTACACACAGTTTATTTCCTTTTTGTCGTGAGGGAGAGTTGCACTAACCTTTTTATATAATGAAAATATAACTACATCAGTTCTCATTAAATGTTTTCCAAGTGTTTGTCCATAAAACATCTCGAAAACATAAAAAACACGAGAAGCGCTGGTGCGACCTTAAGAGCGCGAGCGCAACCCCCCTCACCGAGTGTGTGTGTGTGTGTGTGTGTGTGGGGCGGATGTGCTGCATCCGGATACATGAGAAAGGAAAGTTCAGCACAAAGTCATTTCATGCATTCAGATGGAAACGAGCCGCAGACACACACACACACACGCACGCACGCACGCACGCACGCACGCACGCACGCAGAGAGACAGAGAGAGAACACGACACTGCTGAGAGAAAACGATGTTCACATGTAGTTTTAGATCACTATAGATCGCTTGTTACATAAGAATTACAAAGTGTATATTACAAAACAAAAATGTATGATATACTGCTATTACATTATCATTATTTTATATTATTAAAAATAACAGCTTTTAAATTCATTATTAATATATTAAGGTATTTTGTATTATTGTAGTATATATCTATATAGCATTATAAAAATTAGGCAATCTTTTGTAAATAACTTATTTTTTCATGTTTTTATTTTAGTTTTGGTGTACTTTTGTCCTTTTTTATTTATTTGTCTTTAAATTTTGCTTTCATTTATTTTTAATCATGCTTTAGTAATATCTATCTTTGTTTCAGTTAGATGCAAAAGCAGCAAGTTTTTCATCAAACTGTTATGTTTTCATGCATCTCTTTCAGTAAAGTAAACCGTTTTCGATAGTTTGAGATACTGTTTGCACACAGAACTTTTTTTATTGGGATGTTTTTAAGATGATGTTAGAAACTCAGCATTGAGGATGTTTGGGTGTTTCTCTTCAGGAGTTTGAGTTTCTGGGTTTAAATAAATGAAAGCAAATATTTTCTACAGGGGAATCATTTATTTGAGAAATTTAATGTTCTCCCGTGACTTCAACTTATGCCACAAATAAACAACAGTAACTCTGAGTGAAGAGCAGGTCCCTGACCGTCAGACGCTGCAGGTGTGTGCAGCTGTACAGAACAAAACCATAAAACACTGCTCTGTCATCAAATAAAACATTTATAGATCTCAAACTTCTTTAAGACCAGATGACCTTACACACACACACACACACACACACACACACACACACACAGACTCTGTACAGCTATCTCTGTGAGGACACACACTGACTCAATGTAATCTCTAGCTCCTCCCCATCAGAACTTTACCTTACCTAAACCCTGACCCTAAACCTACCCTTAACCCAATGATACCCTGACCCCTAAAACCACGTCTGGACCCTCAAACAGGTCTTTAAAGGCTCTCAGAAAGTGAGGACCAGACAAAATGTGCTCACTCAGATGATCTAAAACTCAAACCGGCCCTCACGAAGATAACTGTACAAGCACACACACACACACACTTTGATCACACAGACACTCACTCACTCACGCACTCACACACACAGAGAAGAGGTCGGCATCAGTAGTGAGTGTGAGTGTGTTTATTGTTAGACTGGTGCTCCTCCGTGGTTCTGCTGGTAGCTGCTGTAGATCTTCAGGAGTGTGTGAGGGATGCGGGGTCTGACGGCGTTCAGTGCGCTCACGAAGTGTCCAGCGCTCACGTGTTCAGCTGAGATGTTCTCCTGCAGCGCCTGTAGAGCCGCTTCTCTGCACACGGCAGTGATCTGACAAACACACACAAACACACACTCAATCATTCCTGCTTCACACTGACCCGCCCACTGTCCTCCTCAGCCAATCACAGCTCAGCTCACAGGGACTGAACTCTCAGAAGCAGAAGTCATCCGAAAAACTTGTTCCTATTTGCTAGAATAACTAGTGTGTGTGTGGGTACGGAAAGTATTCAGACCCCCTTAAATTCTTCCCTCTTTGTTATATTGCAGCTATTTGCTAAAATCATTTAAGTTATTATTTTCTTCATTAATGTACACACAGCACCCCATACTGACAGAAAAACACAGAATTGTTGAAATTTTTGTAGATTTATTAAAAAAGAAAAAGTGAAATATCACATGGGCGTAAGTATTCACAATCTGCAGAAATGTCAACCATTCTGTGTTTAAATGATTTTAGCAAATGACTGCAATATTACAATGAGTGAAACATTTATTTTAAGAGTATATATATAAATATGTACACATTATACATTTATATCTTTATATTCTTACATTTTATATTATGTATAAATAAATATCTATATTTATGTACAGTGTACATATGAAGTAATACTATAGAAAGAAGATAAGAAAGAAGAAAATGTAAGAAAAGTAATAATTTTACACTACAAGTCTAAATTTAATACTAATATTTCAAATTTCTTAATTTTCAAGCATTAAAACATCAAAGGTTTATTTTGACTAAAAAGCACAAGGAACCTTTAAAGATTAAATTATATCATATATTCCTTTGTATTTTGGTAATCACAGAAAAGTCAGATCAGTTTATCTTGATTACCTGCACAGCCCTACTTCATGTTAAAGGATACTTTTTTAATAAATATTTATTTTTAATACTTTTAGGCACTGAATAAAATATTACCAGCATATTTTGAAGATTTCTCGTGACTTGTCATTTTTATTGAGCTCATTGGAGGTACAGTATTTGGTTAAAACTAAGTTAGTGAACGTGAATGATCTGATCATAACACACTCGTGTGTGTGTGTGTGTGTGTGTGTGTATGTCGTGTTGCCGTCTGTCAGCTCTGAGCACACTGAAGTGGTTTGATGGCAAAATGCCTGACCACAAATTAGCACAGTGTTCAGGAGAAACACGCAGCAAAAATCATTTCCTATAATTACAAAACTATTTTTAACCAACAAAACCACCTGCTCACAGCAGCGGAGCAGTGTGTATCCGAGAGCCATCCAGAGAACAGCTTTCACACCACAGCAGGAAGTGAGCGTGCAGAGACTTCCTGTGCTCTTGAGAGAATGATCGGGATTCAGAGCGAGCTGGAAAACTGTTCAGATATACTAGATCCTCGGCAGAGATCAAGCACTTCCTGTCAAGACTGCATATACAATTATGTCAAATTACATCTGATATTATACCCTGTAGTATCGGCACCCCTTTAATGTGAATTGAAATGTTCTTGTTTTAGCATGGGCTCTTGTTTTGAGCTGGTATCTTCTCATCTGGAGCAGGAAAACTCTGTCACTGTTTGCCCGAGCATTGTAATCGTTTCACATTCACTAGAGTTAATTCAGATGGCTTTCTAACTCCTGTGTGCAGCATTTCATTTCCTCTTAGAGTAAACACTAGATGTGTGTCGTCTAGATAGGCAGCGCACTAGATATAAACAGTGTTAGTGTGCTGCTGAGCATCAGGACTTCATAATGCTTCATAATAATAACAGCCACACATCAGCACCTGTGTGTGTGTGTGTTTGAGAGAGAGTGTGTGTCTCTGTTTGTGTGTGTGTGTCTTCACCTGTTAATCAGTAGAGTGTGAGCGTGTCAGTGAAGGACGAGTGGTTTATTTACAGGTTAACAGGTGGAACAGGATCACATCTGTCTGCTGATGTAAACTGAACACACTTCTCGTACAAACACTGAACTCATACAGTAGAGCCGCACGATTAATCGTTAAGAAATCACAATCATGATTTAAACAGACATGCGTTCTCTTTGTTAAATGACCCTGATTGACCTGTGTATTAAAGCTCTACACTGTATTATACACAATCATTCATATACATTAAGTCATGTTTTGACAACTAAATAATATTTGTGTTGATTATAGGTGACTGTTAACATTAATTCATTCAAGAGATTTGTTTATTAACACTGATTCATCCAGTAATGAAACTGAAGAATTAATGAATCATTCACTCAAACCACTTTTTTGTAATTTCAATATTAAAAGTTGTGTATTAAATAGATAAACACACACACACACACACACACATCTCTCTCTCTCTCTCTCTCTCTGTATATATATATGTTTAATTCATTAAAATTAATTTGACAGTATTTTGTCTCATTATTTTGTTAAGTTTAGATTCGTGGGACAATCGTGATCTGATTTTGTTTCTTAATTTATCCAGAATTATGCCGCTCTATCATACACACACACACACACACA
>JAUMHR010000064.1:17382202-17392388 GCA_032361145.1 Enteromius fasciolatus
GGTCAAAATTTACTAGTATTCCTATCTTTGTGGGGACAATTGGTCCCCACGGGGATATAAAAACCAGTACACACACAGAGAGACACACACACAGATAGAGACACACACACACACAGACAGCCAGAGAGAGAGACACACACAGAGAGACAGACACAAACACACACAGACAGAGACACACACACACACACACACAGACAGCCAGAGAGAGAGAGACACACACACACACACACACACACACAGACAGAGACACACACAGAGACAGCCAGAGAGACACACACACACACACACACAGAGACACACACACACACACAGACAGAGACACACACTGACCTTGCCGAAGAAAACCAAACCATTCCTAAGAGACTCACTGATGGAGTAAACAGACTGTCTATTTTTACATGTCTCTCTCTCTCTGTGTGTGTGTATGTGTGTGTGTCTTCACAGGAAGTGCTGTTGTCTTCATGCATACAGGTCACTGCGATCTTAAAAACACATCAACCTTCTAGAATAAGAGAAGGAACACAAACGTCTGCAGGAGAGAGTGTACAGAGGGATGAACCAGGATGAGAAGAATTCACGTAGTGTTTTTAATTACAAACTAACACTGATGAATGTTGCTGAAGGGGTTGCATTTCTCTTAGATTTTATTCTCTCAGAATCCCGCAGGAGGACGCCTCTATTTGATCACATCACGTCTTTGTTCTGTAATTTATTTGGTCCTTTGTTTATTAAGAGTTTTTTTGTTGCCATTTTAAGCTGCACACTTTCTGTTCTCAATCATTCGGTGCATCCCTGTTAATAATCATGTCGCACACATAGCTCTTATTAGGCCATGTAGGCAATTAAAGGCTCATTGTAACAATTTAAATGGTTTCTTAGTTGACCTATGTTTCAAATGAACATCTACTGAATCACCCAGAACATCAGGTGTAGTACTCGTAATACTCATGAGCATCTCTCACCAGCTTCTTTGCAGACGGCGGCGAGGTCAGCTCCCACGTATCCGTGCGTGGCGTCGGCGATCTCTCGCAGGTCATCAGCGCTGACCGAACACGGCACGGAGCGCAGCTGCTTCTGCAGGATCTCCATCCGGTCGTCTGCGGCGGGAACACCGATCTCCAGCTCCTTATCGAAGCGCCCGGGCCGTCTCAGAGCCGGGTCCAGAGCGTGAGGACGATTAGTGGCTCCCAGAACCAGCAGCTGACCGCTGTGACCCTCCTGAGCTCACACACACACACACACACACACACACACACTTATTCACAGTAATCTGTGCATGACGTGCTGAGCTTTACTCTAATTTTATCACTATAATTATTACTGCACATTTAGAAATACGAGCCCTTACTGAGATATTTGTGCTTTTAAATGTATTTAACACTGCTATTAATTCAGGAAGGAGGAAGTAAAGAAGAAAGACTATTTCAATGAGCAGCAAAATAAATAAATAGAACAAAAATAAATCTTTTAGTCAAAAATCTTAACATATTTATAATTTATGACATGAAATAACTTAATTACAACACAATCAACAGATATAAACTTATTATATTATATTATTAACCACAAAACCACTAAAAAAAACAACACATCATTACTTAAAATAAATAAATGTTAACTGAAATAAAACTAAACATTTAAACTAATTTATGTCAGATATAATATCATATATTCTAGAGTCCAATATTAGAATATATTTCTTTTTTTTTTTCAGTTTAAAAATAAAATAAAAAAATGAATACCATGGTAACACTTCAGAAGAGGTAACACTTGTTTACTAATAACTAGTGATTAGTGCGGTAGTTGTTAAGTTCAGGTTAATTGGTTAATTGAAGTGGAACACAACCGTTTCTGAAAAAGCAATGTTATCATAATCACAGCAGAAATATCAGAGGAAATATCTTATAAACATATAACATCACTATAAACATTAGTTCAGGGACAGCAGACAGACTCACAGATCCGATCCCGTCCATCAGCGTCAGCAGCGAGGCCACCACACGCTTCTCCACCTCATTCTGAGCTCCTTCTCTCCTCGGACACAGAGCGTCTAACTCATCGATGAAGATGATGGCAGGCTGCCTGTCTCACACACACACACACATTAGGGTTCACTCAGTGAGATATTGTGAGTATAGTGAGTATTGTTAGTGAGTATAGTTACCTCTGAGAGGCCTGTGTGAAAATCTGCCTCAATCTGGCTTCAGTTTCTCCATAAAACCTGCAGAGATTCAGAGACAGTTGCACAGTTATGACCAGTGTTACTGATATACAATAAATACAGTTCAGTGTGATTCGTTTGTTTTCTAATTACAGATGTATACTGTATATCTAATACTCATGTAATATATAGTATATAAGCATACAAATGTATATTAAATGCAATTTTTTGAGTATATACTACACATTACATATTTTTATTGTATAGTATTATACACACACATATATAATTAGAAACATGAATCTTTTTTTCTCATCTTATTCTTAAACTTTTACGTTTTATATTTTTTTAATATATAATAATTTATATTGTCACTGTTTTGATTATCAATATCGGTTCAGATGAAATATATATAAAAAATAATTGCTACTTTTATCGTCTAATTATGACGTTATTGATTTATCAATTTCAACTTATTGTCAATTATTAATTTAATACATTTTTAATGACTATTTTTATTGTTCTTTGGTTATGTTTTTTTGATGATCAATTTTAGATACATTTTTGTTGATTATCGACGTGAGTTTAATTTCAATTTGAGGAATATTGTTCTTTAGTTCATGTTGTTGTTTAGTCACATTGTTTTTGATGTGACTCTTGACTGTCGTTAGTTTGTGCGGCTGTAGTGTTGGTGATGTCGGTGAACTCATGTTTCAATGATGCTGTAGTAGTTTGTCTCACACACTTGCTCATGATCTCAGGGCCGTTGATGACGCTCATGTGAGCTCCCACTTCATTGGCTACGGCTCGTCCAATCATGGTCTTCCCTGTGCCGGGCGGACCATACAGCAGCAGCCCTCGAGGAGGCGGGATTCCTGATTGACAGACACACGCTCGCGTCACATGACCACATCAGAGCCAACGCTTCACTATAAACATACGCAATGTGTCACACGACCACACATTGTATTCACCTAGCAAAAAAATTAAACTAATTGACATTAAGTTTTAAGTCATTGTGTTTTGTGCTTCACCTCACTCACCATAGTTCCTGAAGAGCTCCGGGTGTTTGAGCGGCAGCTCGATGGTCTCTCTGATGACCTGCAGCTGACCGCTGAGACCGCCGATCATACTGTACGTGACCTTTGACCCCTCATCCACCTCCTCAGCCTGGTCCGGCTCGCCGGGGTCACAGAGGCTCAGTGTGGAGGAGCTGCAGATGGAGTAGAAGGTGTCCGTAGACGAGCGTCCAGATCCCTCCGACAGAGGACTGTCTGAGAAAGACACCTCACATGGGGTCAGAGGTGAGGGGTCATGTGATCGGTCCGGGGTCAGAGGTGAAGGGTCATGTGATCGGTCCGGGGTCAGAGGTGAAGGGTCATGTGACCGCTCAGGTGTGCTCTGCTGGATGGACAGTGCATCCAGTCGCGAGGAGAGATCAACAGTGACTGTATCCGAGTGTCTCAGAGTCTCTCCATCGACGCCCGTCACCGAATCCACGCCCAGAACACACTGACGCCCGAAATATGAGACGCACACCGTGCCGCCCGGCAGCAGAACCCGGCCATCTGCAGAGAGAACCACGATCCTCAAAACACCCCATCCTTCAAACAGAGTTCAGAGAATCAGAGCGCTTCTTACCCAGCGTCCGCAGAAGATAGTTCCTGAACTCCTCCGTATGCAGAAGCTTGTCTTCAGGCCTGTAAGATTAAAAACATAAACTATAAGACGATTCCTGAAAGACAGATCAGAGCTTTTGTTTACATAATATATGTGTGTGTGTGTACTGTATATATAAATACACACACACACACACCAGGGCTGTACGTTAACTTTTTTTGCGCACAGCACTGGTGCTACAGAAGTGGAGAGTTTGTAGCACAGGACAAACAGTTGTAGCACAAATCAAGAGTGGATAATATGGCAAAAATATCATAGCACCATTTTTTTCAGGAATATCACGATTTTACCAGGACTCTTTGTCATGTTGGTTTTGCTATTTTGCAAATTGGCTGTATTGCTCAGGCAATCTAATGCCCTATTGTGAAAAAAACAAAAGCCTTTGAAGGTATAAATTATAAAAAGTTTAGTTTAGTTAAATTTTAGACCAAAGTGGGTGAAAAATCTTTGTCGTTATTAGAAAAATAGATGATTACAACTAAACAATTGCTGGTCCACAGCAACTTCCATAGTAATTTTTTTTTCCCTTTAAGAACTGCCAACAGAGTGTACTGTCCCTTTAAGAACTGTTCGCATCCTTTTCTCTCTAAACGGTTTACTTTTACTTTAGACATAACTAGCCGGGTTTACCTTGTTTGCTTGACAGTATTAGACGCTAAATCCATCAGACGCGAAAGACGTCTAGGAAAACTTATTAGATGAGTAAACCATGTCACAAGTGTGCGCTTGCTTCATGTGAGCGCTCAGAAGTCAGTAGATGTATTCATCGCACGGAGCACGTGCAACATATATGTCCCACTGTACAGCCCTGCATACAGTATATATTTAGAAAATATTTACATGTTTACATTAATTTAAATTAAGTTTAACATGATGTATTAAAATAACTATACTAAATCTAAAATAAACATGAATAGAAACAGATGTGTTAATTAAAAAAAGAGAAAAACACACCACAGAAATACTAAAACTTTCATTACAATTTGTAAAAAGTGTAAAAAAAAAAGTAAAAATTTGTAAAACATCACAAAAACGTCTATGAATGTGTTTTTTTATGTTGAGCTCTAAAAACGAATTGTCTTGGGTATGAATTTCTATTTAAAACAAACAAAAAAAAACATTACAATTTTAGCAACTGTAAATCAATTAGAAGTAAAAATGTTATCCCTGATCAGGAATCTTTAAGATCTGGAGTTAATCAACTGAGAATGACCTGAACCACCTGACTGCTCTAATAATACAGAAGGAAAAAAAGAGAAATGAAAATAAATAAATACATTTAAAGTGTGCACAAACACCTGATTTCTTCTTTTAAACTTTCTCTCACAACACTTTCAACACTCTTGGCCAATTTTCTTTTTTATTTGAGTATATTTCTGTCCACATGACTTCAAATATCCTATCTGTGGTATCTGACAGCATGCCACAGATGTATTATTATTCATCTCTCAGCTCTCTGAAGAGCTCATTTCTGGAGGAGTGTGTTTCTGTTCTCCAGCAGCAGAGGGCGACGCTCCCTCACACTTACAGCAGTGTGTGAGGATCTCGGAGAAGTTACCTGAGGGTCAGCTGCACGTGTTCGGCCTGAAGAACAGCTCCGGTGATCGGCTGCAGAGTGACCACAGACCCTGACCTCACCCTCAGACCCGACTGAACACTGGACTGAAGACCCACACGCCTGCCAGGAAACTGAGCTGCCGGCCACGCCACACACACCTGCACACACACACAGAGAATAAACACACAGAGACACAGATCAGACACACACACAGGATACACACACACCTGCTGCTGTCCTGTGCTGCTGCTGATCAGAACAGGTCGTCCGATGCAGACGTTCAGAGTCTTCATGGTGTTCACACTCATCTGAGCCAGATATGATCGCCATCGCTGAGGGGCTTTATCTTCAGCTGCAACACACACATGTATAAAGATATGTGTGTGTGTGTGTGTGTGTGTGGAAGCGTTTGGTTAGAGCAGAAGATCACTAAAGTCTTAAAGCAGAGTCAAGAAGTGCTGGTTAAATTGCATTTGATGTAGAATATTTTCAACATTTCAAGCTGTTTTAATGCATGTTTTAGACTGAGTTTTTGTTTGCTTCGAAACAGTGAGTCATTTTGTATCAATTGAACCGAAGCGTCGAAAAGGTTCGTTTCTCCCATCACTACTAAAACCCAAACATCTTTAGGAGGAAAGAAGACTTCTCATCCAACATCAGTGTCTGTCCTCACAAATGCAAAAATCCCCACAAAAAAAATAAAACCGAAATCTTGTGAAAAGCTTCCCAGAGGAGTGAATCTGGAACAGCTGCAGCACATGTCTGTGTGTTTATTCGGTCAATGCTGTGTGAATGGAAGCCACTTTAATGCCAGCATTAAAGGCTGTTAACTTTTTAATGAGTATAAAATGACTTGAGCGCATCTTAAAGTTCCTCCGAAGCATTACAGGTTGAGTTCCAGGTAAAGTTAACGATGTTTGAGTCGTTTCTCTGATGAATGAGTTACCTCTGTCTGTGACGTCAGTGACGGTCAGCGCTCCGCTCGAGTCCGGCTCATCACACACCGATCTGTCTCCTTCTCCTTCACTCTGTCTCTTCTTCCCTTTACCTTTTCCTTTGCTTGATGACATAATGATGTTTCATGTGTGTGTTGATCACACACTCCGTCCACACGTGAATGTAAACTTCCCGATGTGAAAGTTCAGCTCCTCCCTCAGATACCGTAAAACACACGATATAAGGGCTTTAAAAACTTCACTTACGCAACACACGATTTATCGACACAAAACCCTGTGCGTTTACTTATATTAATATTACATATTGATTTCTATGCAGTCGGATATCATAACTGAACTATATGGTACCACTAAAGTCCTTAAACCCAAAATGTTTTCGATCTTGAAATTAATTTATTCATTATTTAATAAATGAATAGATTAAAACAACACATACAAATAAATGAAAACAAATCAATCAATCAATCACAGTACTTAAAGACTACAAAAATTAATAAATAAAACTAATAAAATAAATAATAAAAAATTAGATTAAATACAAAACAATAAAGAAATAAATAGCTACATTTAAATAAATAAAGCCATACATTTAAAATTTTAAACATATTAACAATAACTCAATTATAACTAAATAAATAAACATACTAAACCAACAAACGAACAGATTAAACCGAGTAGATAAATGTGTAACTAAACTAAAAACAAATTACTAATTAATTCATTAATCAGTAAATTAAAAAAAATAGTAAATAAAAATAACTAATTAATAAAAATGACATTAAATAATAAAGTAATTAGGGTTAGGGTTAGGGTTAGAACATTATATATATATAATGTTTTCCCCAAAAAACTTTTTGTATTTATTAATTAGTAATTATTATTTATTACGTTTTTTCACAGTATAAATGATATTTTATACAATAATAAATGTATTTTTAATTTTAGGATGGGTCTGTATTTAAGAATCTGTATTAACGCGGTTGTGTAATTTCTTATGCGCCAGTACTGGAGTGATTACGGCTCGGCTGCTGGTTGTTTTGTGCTATGGTGAGCTGGATCATGTCCGCCGGGCTCCGCCGGGTCTCTTCTGTGCTCCGCCGGTTCTCCTCGGTGCTCGGGGCTCGCAGGGCTGTCTCCGCCGGCTCGGCTCGCTTCTCTTCCGGCTGTCAGGAGCGGCTCTGCGGGCCTCCGCTGGCCGGGGAAGTGGATCGCTTCGGAGGCGTGACGGTCCGAGACTTTCCGCCGGACATAAGCGAGGACGAGTTCACCGAGCTGCTGCGGGGTACAGCAGCATAATCATCAACAAACATTAACATGAAATACATAATAATGACGTCATGCATAAGTACAGTGAGATGCGTTATGCATGTATTTCTGTCTGTGTTATAAGAGCTGGTTTACCGCAAATCATACTACAGAGACGCACGTTGATTTTTCAATGTTTCCAAATGTTTTTTTTGTTTGCATACAGATTGCATTGTCATTCAGCATTGTCATGTCTAATTAAAGTATATTTGAATTATGAATTATGGCTGTGTTTGTATATTAAAATTTTAAAATATTATTACCATTTAAAATAGTTGTTTTGTATGTGAATGTAAATGTATCAAAAGACGCATTTAGTTTATTAAAATAGATGAGAAATGTGAAATATTATTACTATTTCAAATAAGTGTGTTCTGTGTGAATCTGTGTTAGAGTGTGTTTCTGTGATGTTCAGCATCATGACTCCAGTCTTCAGTTTCACATGATCTTCAGAAATCATAATAATATACTGATTTATTGCTCAACACACATTTTATTTGTGGAAACTGTGATGCAATTTATTTTTCAGGATTCATAGAGGAATAGAAATTTATTTGAAAGAGAAAACATTATAAATGTCTTTACTTTTACATTTGATAAATTCAATGCATCCTTAAGTAAAAGTGTTTTGTTTTTTGTTTAGTTTTTTATTATTATTGTTTTTTACGGTTTTCAACACTGCTAATAATCAGAAATGTTAATTGAGTAGTAAATCAGTGTATGATTATGATTTCTGAAGATCATGTGAAACTGAAGACTGGAGTAATGATGCTGAACATCACAGAAACACACTCTAACACAGATTCACACAGAACACACTTATTTGAAATAGATTTTTTTGGAAGCTTTAGTGTATTTTTTATGCAACCTTTGCAGTCTGTAAGTTTTGCTTTTGATACATTTAAAAGCATTGTTTAATTAATTTCTTGATACTGATCCTAAACTTTTGAACTTGAGTGCATATAATATATATAGTATATTAACATGCCTCTCTCTCTCTCTCTCTCTCTCTCTCTCTCTCTGTGTGTGTCAGGGTCTCTCGGTCTCTGGCGGTCAGATGGACGGATTGCTGTATGGCTGTATGTTCCCATCTCTCTCAGCAGACTCTCAGCAGCCGCGGCTCGTCTGGGCTTCAGCTTCCATCACGCTCAGAGACACCAGGCCGTCCTCAGTCTGTGGCTCGGGCCGGGACAGGACAGATTGCCTGCCTTTGCCACACATCAAGTAGGAGTCGCCGGTGAGAGCAGAATGAGTACATCACTGGTGAAGTGTTGGGAATATTCGTATGATGGAGGATATAGTTTTGGGTGAAAGAGCAGAATATGGGCTGAGCAGTATGGCATAGATAAAAAGATCTTCTGTCCTAACGTAAATCCATCAAGAGTCCCTGAACTGCTTTGAGCTTACAACAGACCCAGAGATGAAGATATGTGGAGCACTAAACCAGTAACTGATATTCATACATCATCTGAAAGCTAAATAAATAAGTTAAGTTTGTTAAGATAGGATAATATCTGTCTGAGATACAACTATTTGAAAATGTGGAATCTAAGGGTGCAGAAAATCTCCTTTAAAGTTGTTCAAATCAAGTTCTTAGCCATTAATATTACTAATCAGAAATGAAGTTATGATATATTTATAGTATGAAATTTACAAATTTATAGGAAACAACCAGACATCAATGGAGAGATTATTTATTCAGCTTTTATATCATGTATAAACTCAATTTTAAAGGGTATTAATGGCTGGTTTAGTGCTCCAGGGTCACAGATACGGTTCAGGGTGTCTCCAGCAGGCGGCGCTGTTCCTCCGGACCCCGGTCAGAGCGCCGGGCACAGACATGTCCAAACATGCCCAGAAAGAGGTCCAGGAGACGGCATGAGCTCAGTCTGGCAGCCGCTGTGTGTTTGTGTTTGATTAAAGCCGAATGCTGTGAAGGTGAAACCCACGCTTGGAATATTCTAGCAGTGAATAATCGACCACATTTCCTTTCTGAACCGCTTCCAAACCAACAGCCTCTGTGTGCTTCTATTCGGACGATAACTGTTCAACATTTATGGGACTATTTCAGAGCAGCAATAACAATATCACAGTTATTTGTTGAGGATCATATTTGATCCATATTTTATGGCTCATATAGTCTGTAAAGTAAGAAAATATGGAAAATAGATCTCCAGTAAGATATGAAAATGATCCAAACATATAATCTAATGCTGATTGAGAGCTGAAGAAGTAAAGGCTGCTCAGAAGGTGTGAGATCTTTTGGAGGCTTGTGAAGATCATTGCTCCGCTGAGGAACAGTTAAAGGAAAGCTCCTCAAAAGATCCTGATCAATCAATCAATAAATCACTTTTATTTATATAGTGATTTTAACAATACAGAGTTTAGCAAAGCACTGAACATTATCAAGTAGGAGAACAGAGTGATGGTAATAACCAACTAAGCAAGTCAGAGGAGACAGCGGCAAGGAACCAAAACCCCATCCATGAGAGAATGGAGAATAAACCTTGGGAGAACCAGGCTTAG
>JAUMHR010000064.1:17434405-17452290 GCA_032361145.1 Enteromius fasciolatus
GGTTTGGACGGTTGCTAGGTTATTGCTGGTGTGACATCATGGTTGCTAAGGTGTTGCTATAGTGTTCTGTAAGGTTTATATGGTTTTGTTTGTGGCTAGGGTGTTCTGTAAGGTTGTTAGGGTGTTGGTGAAGGCTTGGGTGGTTGCTATGGTGTTTTGCATGGTTTCTAGGGTAATATTGGTGGTTGCGAGGGTGTTGGTGGTTTGGGCGGTTGCTAAGGTACTGCATGTGAGACATCATGGTTGCTAGGGTGTTGCTATGGTGTTCGGTCTGGTTGGCAGGGAGGGTTTCTGTAAGGTTTTAGGGTGTTACCAGGGTGGTTGCTCAAGTGCTGTGGAAGGTCTTCACAATTCCCTCCGAAAATGTGATGGGGTGCTTGTTAGTGTGTAGTTGCTATGCTGTTGCTAGGGCGCTTGAGTGATCTTCAGATGTGTAGATGTGCTTCGGCTGCACTATGAGCTCTGGTGAGCACTGACTGAACTAACAGCTCTCTCACACAGAGACAGCTCAGTAAATGACTGTAATGTTCTCGTTATAAACAGCTCACAGTCATTAGTGTTTGACACTGTGAGTTTGTAAAGTATAATGTAGTTCATCATCATCATCACTATCCTCACAGAGTCCCTTCAGCTTTGAAAGTGCTTTTCGCCATGAGAGAGTGTATCAGAAACCTTTAACGTGTGCGCAGACAGACAGAATGGGTTCATCGCTGGGGCTCTGAGACTTCTGGGAAACACAATCTTGTGATTATTGTATCAGCTGAAGTCTCTTCATGTGCAGACAGATGAGTGTGTGTTGTGGAGTTTATAGTGAACCCAGCTTTCAGACACATGAAAGCCACATTCAGATGTCAGTTTCTGACTGACTGAGCCAAGAGTGTAAACTCATGAACTCACTACACCCAAACAACTTGAAGTAAAAGAATTTTAATGAAAATTTTTTGTTTTGTTTTCTAATAAATTTACCAAGGAAACATTCCCCTATTTAACTAACCTAATGTTCTAACCACAGTAGGCTTACAACAGCTTAGTAACCACACAAACCATCCTATCAATAACCCAGAACACCATAGCAACACCCTAGAAACCACCCAAAACACCCTAGCAACACCTTAGCAACCACCCAAAATTCCATAGCAACTCCCTAGCAACTGTCACAGAGACACCTCCTTCATGCTAAACTGGAGGAAAACACGTAGCAACCACATCGAACACCCTGGCAACCACCCAAAACACCATAGCAACCCTCGCAGCAAACCAGAAGATCATAAAGACACTCCCTCCTTTAAACAAGCCACATGGAAACACCCTAGCAACTTAAAACATGAATAGAAAGTGTTTGAATGATACTCTGTTTCGGAGCAGTATAATATGACGGAGGGTCGGTGTGTTTCGTGTAGTATTTGCTCAGATGGAGCCGCTCTAGACGTCAGAAGCTGTTGCATGCCGGTTTGTTGGACGTCGCCGCTGGACTCTGAATGTCACGAGTGACACTGAAACACGGCACTAAACCATTAACCTTTCCATTCTCAGCACGCACATGTGGATATTGCTCCGGCTGACTCTTCTGATGGATGGTTTTCTGCTGCTGTCCTGTTCTCAATCTGAACACTGTGTTAATTTCCTCTGTGAACATCTGAGGAATCTGTGTGGGGTTCCTGTGTTTGAAGTATTCACACTGGCCTTTCCAAATAAAAACTGAACCTCTTTGAGGAGATGCTTATTTGAAGCCGCCCTGAGATATTAAAGTTAGTGTTTTAATGTTTTACAGCACACTCACTTGTTCATGGTTCAGTGGTGTTGGTTTATGGTCATATGTCGTGCATAGCTGTTCTTATTCAATTAATTCATTTTGAATGTGGATTTTATTCACAGTAGATGTTTTTATTTAAACTACACATTTGTGCTTTAATTGCTTTTAAGTGTTTTATTTGGATTTTTATTTATTTAGTTTTTATTAATTTAAATTAAATTAAATTAAACTTTTTTGTTTTAATTGGTTTGATATGTATTTTAAGATTACAGTTTTAGTATATAATTGCTTTTTAGTAAATGTTTGGTAAATGTAACATTTCTATAATTTAATTGTTTTTATATGTTTATCTTTATTTTAATTTCACATTTTTGATTTGTTTATTTAGTGTCTTGCTTTATTTTTACTATAAATTTTAGTTCTTTACGAGTTGATTAACTTTTTAACATTTAGTTTTTATTTTAAAATAAGTGCTATTTGCCGTTTTTGCACGCTCAAATTATGAAAACCTGCTCGAAGACTTTCGTAAACGTGAAGTGTACCATACTAAAAAAAGCGTAAATTAAATCTCCTCCTCATTCACTGCCTTAGTTAAACTGTTGACATTTATATCTACTTTCCGAAATAATAATCTGTTTATTATCGCAGGCATCTGAAGGAAAATCTAGCGCCCCCTTGAGTCCTGCGACAGTAACACGCTTTAATGTCTGTGTTTCTTGCTCTACAAACTCAAACACAAACCGTCTCTGGTTCTGTTTCAGGGATTTTGCGTATGTGGCCCGTGACAAGAATACGCGAGTGTTGAAATGCCACGTGTTTCAATGTGACAGTCCTGCAGAAAGCATCGCCAGCAGCCTGAAGCAGATCTGCTCGAAGGTGAGGAGCGAAGAAAAAAATCCTCACACATTCACAGCAAACAAACACAAACGCTTTCATTCTGACAAATCAAATCACTAGTCGCATATTTATTATCAGGCTCATAAATATTTATGAGGAAACAGCCTGAGCAACCAATCATCTGTCCGGTTTCATCTAAGTCTGTTTCTGTGGGTCTGTGAAAAGATAAATGTGTCTTCTTGGGGAAATATCTGTGTTTACAGTGTGTGTGTGTTAGTATGCACCGTCCCTCCTCGTGTAAAGTTGCCCGCTCAGCACGTCCATCCTCATGCTTTGATTAACATTGAGCTGAGATTTATTGGCTCCAGATGAACGGCCTCAGAGAGACTGACAACAGGAGCGCAGGCTGTTTTCATCAGTCGTCTTCTTTATTTTCTCAGATTATGGCTGATCGCAGGAGCCTCGGTCCGGTCGCTGGCTCCTCGTCTCAGATCAGCTCTGATGTTCCTCTGAAAGGTAAGAGCTGAACACACTCAGTCATGTGACCTGGAGCACAGAAGCAGGCATCAGCAGCACAGGTTTATTTGTAGCAAAAGCCAAAAACACATGATATGTGTCAAAATTTTACATTTTTCTTTTATGCCAAAAATCAGTAGGATATCAAGTAAAGATCATGTTCTAAATATATCAAAACTTCATTTTTGATTAGTAATATGTATTGCTAAGAACTTCATCTGGACAACTTTAAAGTAGACTTTCTCAATATTTAGATGTTTTCTGCTCCCTCAGATTCCAGATTTTCTAATAGTTGTATCTCAGACAGATATTGTCCTCTCCTAACAAACCAGACATCAGTGGAGAGATTATTTATGCTGCTTTTTAGATGCATAAATCTCAATTTGGAAAATTGACTGTTTTTGTGCTCCAGGGTCACAAATCTCCACCATTTAATAATTGTGAGTGACTTTAGTGCAGCGGCTCAGTTGTTTCGACACAGAGATGATATTTCAACGCCATCCATGTTTTGCTCTAATGCAAAAGCTTTTGAAATTCATTCATAGTCATATACTATTAAAGTCGAACATTAAAAATAATGTTCATTGCAACATTAAAAAAAGTCATTCAATTTAATAATTTCAAAAGTTTTACTGAATGTTCTTTATATTTAACACTTTATTTCCAATGAATTGACATGGCTCTTCTAGTCATCTGCGATTACAGATTTTTTTCTGTTTAGTACTGATACATTACAGCGTAAAAGCTGATTTATAATTGTATTTATAATATATATAAAGGATTAAAACAAAATAAAAATAAATTCCATAATTCTAAAAGTTTAATGTAAAATTCTTATTTTTACTTCTAGTCTTTTGTAATTTCAGGATTTCAGCAATTTGTCATATTTTAGTTGCATATAGAAATGTCTACCTGCTAAAATAGTTTAGAGCATGACAGAAAGAAAACATTTGTATTTATTATAATTATTAGGTTTTTTTTGCTGTAATAAAAGTATAATTGATCTACACAGTTATTTTCTTATTTTCTTGTCTTTTGTGACATTTCTAACCAATTCAATGTTTTTATATCCATTATAAAGATTCCCATGATTCTAAGACTAGTAATTTCCATTCCTATAAATCACGCATATAAAATGGCCTCATATATCCAGGTTTTCTCCAGAACAGTGAAAATCCTGGTTCTTAAATAAAAATGACAGCTTGTGAGGAAACAAATTAAAATAAGGAATATGTCAGCTTAACTTAATGTTTAGTTGATTTAGCTTATTTTAAAGTTAGTAAAATGTAATTAATTCTTTTTGTATTTAATTGCAATTTATATTTTACAAAACAAATTTTCAATCAATGTAAGCATAAACAGTTCAAACAGACGGTTAAAATAATAAGAGGTAAATTCAGTCAGCGTGTCCAAACATTCGACTGCTAATTCTTTAATAAAACACACAGATGGCCTGAAATAAAACTCAAATGAGCAAAGAAACAAAACGATGCAAATCCCAATCAAAGATCTTAAATGTTTTTTTGCACTGTATTTTTGATTAAAGAAGAGCTTAATGTGTATCTAGTGTTGATTTCATGACTCAAATGCTTGTATTTCATTGTTCTGTGATGTTTTTAGTAAGCAAGTGCTGCTGCTGTCCACAGAGATGAGTCGTTTGTTGTAACACTCTTAAATATAAATAATATAAATAGACCTATGAGCTTTCTTCAGCTATATTCATCTGTTCTGATGTAAATATATATGTGGTTTGTGTGTGTGTTTAGAGGGTTGTAAATTGACGCTCCAGCAGTACGAGTCCATAAATAAAGCACAGGGCCGTGCTGACCTCAGCAAACGCTGCACTTTATTGCATAAAGTCTGTAAATTCCTGCAATGATCAGTGAGATAATGAAAGCTGCAGTCCTGACCCATTAAAACGCAATTAAATTGGCCGTGTTACAGATCAGAGGATCACGCTGCTGCTGCATTTACATCCGTCTCATCTCGATCACAGTTTACGGCAGCTTCAAACGCTCATCCTCTGTCTGTTTTATAATGCAAAGGGTTTCTGGGCTCCTGAGGGACGCATTGCTCTGTTTTCCTCATGCCAGTGGTTCCCGCTCTATACGAATGCATTTAGAGCGTTGATTCCCTCGCCGGAGTGAAATCTTCTGCGTGATGTTTCTCATCTGTGTGTTTCCTCAGTAGAGTTTCCAACACCAAAGACTGACCTACAACACAGTTTCCACGTGCTTTACCTGGGAATGACGACAGTACTGAGACCTATAGGTAAAGCACACACACACACACTACAACAAGGTCATCCTTACAAATGAAGCATGTTAAATGTACTATTTTATTCCATTGACAGTGGGATCTGATTCAAACACCACTAATTTCCTGTTTATCAATGCCGCTTTGAAGCAATCTGTGTTGAATAAAGCATTACAGAAATGAATGGAACTTGGTTACTATTTGTATTTCATGTAATCAGTATTTCTGTTTGTAATTCCCCTGCCTCTTTATTGTCTGGTTCTCTGTTTCTCACAATTTTTTTAATTGTCTAGTAATCAAGATCCAAAACAATAGCAACTAAAAACTCATTTTAACAGGTTTTTCTGTAGATGATTGTGAAGACGAATCTATTTTGAGTCTTTAATTACATTTAGTTCACAAGTATCTAATATTTTAGTGTTTGAAAAACAAATACAGTGATGGTTACAGGGAGTGCATGGAAAGCAATGGGTTGAAAACCAGTTGATATATTTCCAACACAAAACTTTGTACACCCTTTCCAAAACACATAAGCCTGTTGAAATTTAACATGCACATTCATAATCCAGATTGAAAAATATTCACCAAATTTCAAGACGAAATCAACAGTTTAACCAGTATTTCAAGCTGCTTGAATATCGAGTATGGGTCAAATTGAACCCAACTCAAAAGCCTTAGCAAAGCCTTTCCAAAACACATTTGTGCATTGACACTTTGCATGCACATTCATGACACTAAATATGAAATATTCACCAAATTTCAAGACAAAACAAATAGTTAATCAGTATTTTAAGCTGTTTAAATATCGAGCGAGGGTCAAACTGACCTCATTACAAAACTCCTGACAAACTTTGTACAACCTTTCCAAAACACATCTGTCTGTCGAGACTTTGCATGCACACTCAACACCCAAAATGAAAAATATTCACCAAATTTCAAGAAGAAATATCCAGTGTTTTGAGCTGTTTGAATATTGAGTTTAGGTCAGATTAACACCAACACAAAAGTCTTAAATCATTTGCATAGCCTTTCCAAATCACATCTCTGTGTTGAAAGTTTAGATTCACATTCATGAATAAGAAAATACTCACCAATTTTCAAGAAGAAATAAATTGTTTAACAAGTATTTTGATCAGTTTAAAAATAGTGTGGGTCAAATTGAGCCGTACACAGAAGTCCTAACAAAAGTTATACAGCCTTTCTAAAACACATCTGTGTGTCAAAACTTTGCACGCACGTTCATGACCCTAAATGAGAAATACTCACCAAATTTGGAAAACAAATGGTTGAACCAATATTTAGAGGAGTTTGAAAATCGAGTGTGGGTCAAGTTGACCCAAACACAACGGGCGAAAGCATGATGTTATTGGCTTAGCAGCATGCAATTCTGAAATGAGTCTTGTGCACATCATGCACTGAGCGGCATTTGTACAAAGTCTGCATCGAGTAAATCCAAATCAGTCGAGATTAATTTATTATGCGTTTTTACAATACATATTATTTTAAAGCAGCTTGACTGAAAGTCAGTCAGTCACCCCTGAGCTATATCTCTGACAGAGTTTAGTTATTATAAACTTCATCCTGTGTAACAGTAAGGAACTATAATGCTCTTCTCAAACGGTGTGTTTTAGGAATGGACATGATAAATGGAGCAATAGACACTCTGATGTCCTCTGCAGGAAAAGAGGACTGGACCCCTGTCCTGCTCAACGTCGCTGACGCCACAATTACAGTCATCAAAGAAAAGGTGATGTTTACTTTATCTTTGTGACATTTTTCTGCCATGAAACAGTTTTGCATCAGACCACAGATGAACATTTACAAACTAATACTTGGCTTTTGTCTGACTGTTATCAAATGTTATCTACATAGAGACAAAAAAAAAGAAAGAAAAAAATCATTTTGACTGAATATTGATTTAGACAATTTACATTTACATACTAATTCATCTGGTAATTAATGCAAGTTACAAAACATCTTGCATTCATTCTCATTAGTGGCTTCGCAAAATACAGGCATGTTCAGCCACAAACATTTAATCATCTAATACAAATTATTCTCAAAGGAATGCTACATTTTCATTTTATTTGTATTTTTTGTGAGTGCAAATTTTCTTAAGTCCACAGTTTTTAATGTAAATGCAGAGTTTCTCAGAAACATTTTGTGAGCTAATACAAAGTTTGAGAGTGTATGCGACATTTAAGTCCATAAAGAGAAATGCAATGCAATTTTTGTGTGCGACTCATGAGGACTGGTATCAAATAATTTAGGTTCATTCACTTATTTGGCAAACGTAAATGCCAAATCTGTCTCTTAATGACTAATTAGCCTGTATAATGAGAGTTTAACCTGGTCAACATGGACACCAGGACAAGCTGGGGACAAATTTACTTCACAGAAATCAGAACTGCTCTTGTCTTTCTGCTAGAATGCCGATAAAACATTCATTGGCCTGTGAAAGTCCTTCAGAGCTGGTGATGAGAGACAGACAGGTTTATTACTGTCATTTCTCTTCTGTTCGGACAGGAAGAAGAGGAGGAAGTCATAGTCGAGTGCCGTGTGCGCTTCCTGTCTTTCATGGGCGTGGGACGTGATGTCCATACATTTGCATTCATCATGGACACGGGAAACCAGCACTTCCAGTGTCACGTGTTCTGGTGCGAACCTAACGCCGGAAGCGTGTCGGAGGCTGTGCAATCAGCTTGTGTGGTGAGTGACACAAATACACCTCACACTGACATCACAGGAATATTACTGGTAAAATGTAAATGTGGTAAATGAGGTAAGGTATAACATGTCAAGACACAACACTTGAAAAAATAAAATCATGACCTATCAAATTTTACGAGTAAGTGCGAAGTTTCTTAAGTAAACACAAAACTGATCTAGATTTTTCTTACGTGACACTGTCATAAGGTTAAAGGTTTGGTTTGTTAGGATAGGACAATATTTGGCTTAGAACCACAGCTGTGGTTGCTGGAATGCAACCATAAAAAATACGGTAACAACGTTTTAGGTTTTACAGTTTACATACTGTAATTTCATTATCTGATATAATGTTAATATACCAACCTATTAAAGCACTGAAATGTGTTTTCTAGCTTTGAAATACACTAAGAATACACTTTGAAATACAATAAGCACCAAAAGGAGGTGGTGATGAGAAAGTCACATGATGAACAAAAGCCAATCAAAAGCAGCTTTTAAATATGAACATATATAGAAGGAGCTCTGAGCCATTCACACAAACACTAAACACCATCATGATGACGCATTACACGGAAATATCCAATAAACGTTCATTTAACAACATTACATGTAACAAACAACCCTAATAAACACAACTGATTAGAAAAAACTAAGGAACAACTAAGGTATTTCAAAGAGAAAACATCAAATTCAAACTAAATTTGGGAATTCTGGGAATGTCAGGTTTTCAGTTTATGGTTTTCCCTATAAATCTGACAGGAATTTACTATTTAACAGGTTTTTTAACTTTAACTGTAGCATTTTTTTTTACCTTTAAAATCACTGCCATTTCTGAGGGTACAATAAATCAAAGTAAAGTCACCTTTAAAGTTGTCCAAATGAAATTCTTAGCAAAGCATGTTACCAATCAAAAATTAGGTTTTGATATATTTATGGTAGGAAAATTACAATATATCTGTTTTCAAAATGCAAATTCAAAAATTCTTTATGAAAAATAAAAAAATATAAAATAAACTTTGTGCTTCGGTTTCTCGAGGGACCGCAGACATTGAGCACAAACATATCTCAAGTGAATAAATGCAAAGTTTCTTGAGCTAATGCAAACTAATTTTCTTGTGTAGACAATGTTTCTTGAGAGAATGCATGTTTTGATCTAACAGAACGTATTTAGTGCAAACACAGTTTCTGAGGCAGTGCGTGTTTCCAGAGCAAATGCGGATGAGCAAATGAAGTTTTTTGTTTAAATGCAAACATTGTGTGAGCTAAAAGTTTAATTTTAAGTGAAAACAAACATTTTGAATTAACGAATGTTTTGTGAGCAAAGGCTAATTTCTTTACTTTTTCTGAGCTAACAAAATTCTTGTGAGGGAATGCAAAATTTAATAAGCATACTCAGTTTTAAGTTTCGGTGTTTCTCAAAGGGAATATTTCATAGCTCACAAATTGTGATGGACACAAAGATTCTTGAGGAAATGAGAGAACATTTTCTCAAGTGAACAGAAAAAGTTCACTTGAGAACAGTTTCTTGAGAAAAAGCAAACATTGCATAAGCTAACAATTTTTGGCCAGCGCAAACATTTTAATACTAACAGAAGTTTTGTGAGCAAAAATGCAATGGTTTCAACCTGAGAAGTCTAAGTTTTGAGAATGAATTCAGTTTTCCAAAGAAACGCAGTTTTTACAAAGAACAAAAAGTTCGAGATTAAGTACAGTTTTACAAACTAGAAGTTTCTTGAGGGAAGACAATTTTTTAAATTGAATGCAAAAGCACTGAAAGAATGTAACTCAAATGTTTAGTTATGTTTAATTTTGCGCTAGTCAAGAACTGTTGTGTTTCTCTCAAGCTCGCAAATCTTGTGTTTACAGCCTTAAAATGTTTGCTCTCAAAACGTCTGCTCCCTTGAACAATTTAACTTACAAAATATGTCCTTAAACTTTGCATTGTTCCATCAAGAAAACATTCGCATTTACTCAAGAAAGTTTATTTTCTGTTTGGTGTGATTCTGAACATGAAGCGTTCACCCAAAAATTTTAATTCTGCCATGATTTATTCTCCCTCAAGTATTTCCAAATCTGTACGAATTTCTTTGTTCTGCCGAACACAAAGGAAGATATGGAAGTCAATGGTAACCAAAATAACCTGGTTACAAACTTTTTCAAATCTGAAGAAATGTTCGACAGAACAGAGAAATTCATACAGATTTGTAATTACTTGAGGGTGAGTAAATCATGACAGACTTTTCATTTTTTGTGAACTATTTCTTTAAGTTGCACTACTTTGTATCGTACGTCCTTCTTTAGTTGTTTAAGGGTTAAATCTATGTATTTTTTCTCAGTTGCGGTATCAGAAGTGTCTGGGGAAGTCCGGCTCCTTGACTCCGCCCCCTACTGACTCAGTCACCCGCCGTGTAACGTCCAGCGTCAAGCGTGGCGTCCAATCAATTATAGACACTCTGAAAAAGAAGCCCGCCCCCGAGGTTCCCCACCAATGACGGAGCAGAACGGTTGTGACGGACAGCAGGTGTGTGTGTGTGTATGTATTTACTGATGCAAACGAGAAGACAAACACAGGCCAACATAACAAAAAAGACGAGCGAGATGAATGAAGTCGTCGGCGCATATCTGTGCTGAATGAAGCATGCGTCTGCCTCACACTAACACATTCTCACCGAAGTGTTTCCAGGGCGTTCATGTGGCACTGATCCGGTCACGTTCAGATCAATGTAAGTCTTCACACGCGTGACCTGGATTCAGTGCGTCTCATTTCAAACCACCCGCTCATGCACATGCTCGGGAAATTGGATTCTTTGAAAAATCTTTCTTTCCCCAAGAAATTTAGAGTGAATTTTCCGCTGTCGGAGAGAGTGTAGTGTCAGAGCCTCGCGGCCGGGCTGATCTATCATCTTCCATCGGGATGTTCAGTGGAATATTGTAATGCAGAGTCTGTCTGTAACATCTGCTCAGTCTGATGCTGTAATGAAGAGCGGAACGGGGATTTTCTGATCTCACAAACACTCTCCTTTAGTTAAACACCGGTCTGGAAGAGTCCCTGCGCAAGTACGCAAACACAGACTTCTGCTTCTGTACAAACTCAACATGATCCTGTGCTGATGAATGAATATAAAACACTCTAATTCAAATGTATAAATGACATTAAACCAGATGTTTTGTTTAGATGTCCAGCTCAAGAAGCCAAAAGTTAATTGTCTGTTTTTTTTATTATTATTTTATTGACACAGCTTATTGATCCTTCAGACAAAATATATTACAAAAAAATCATATTTGCCGCATTAGGCTTTTATAGCTCATATGGTCTGACTTAATGACAATATGAAGAAACAATATATATATGTGTGTGTGTGTGTGTGTGTGAATTTGGTGCAAATGCTAATATTTATATGATCAAATTCTTATGCTTGAAAATCTTTATAACAGTGCAGCAAATACGGTTATTAAATGATCTAAATATCAGCCATCACTCTATATCTCCAGCAATATGATCAAACATATAATGCAGTGCTGAGAGCTGAAGAAATAAAGGCTCCTCAGAAGATGTGAGATGTTTCGGAGGCTTGTGAAGATCATTGCTCCGCTGAGGAACAGTGAAAGTAAAGCTCCTCAAAAGATCCTGATTCTTCTAGAAACCGATCGACTGAGAATCAAGTAAAGCTGAGCTGCTTCAGTAAGAGCTCATCTGGAGATGAAGTTATTCTGATCCAAATCAGTCCAGATCTGAACACCAGAAGAGTTTCTACAATTAGACTAAAAAAGCCTTCAACACTGTAAAATGTAACGCTAATGCTAAATATGAAAAAGTTTAACAAAATACATTATCAAGTAAAATTTCAATGATAATGAAACCGCTTCACAATATCACTGTTGATTTTAAATTTGGTTGAATGGCTGGTTGGCTCCACTTCTGGCGTGTAACAGCCACTTCTCAAAACTGCACTAAAATAAAGTCCCTTGCTTATTTTTTCATTAAGAAATCCCACATTGTGAAAGTAGCCATGACTCCTTGAGACATATTAAAAGATGATGATTTACACTAACGCCCGCTGTAACAGTGCTGAAGATGCCAAACGTACTTGCAATGCATTATTGATAGTGGAGCGCTGTGAAGCATGAACAGAGCTTGCTTTGCTACAAGGTTTTGCGTACTTGCGTAGAGCGTTTCAGATGTTTGCATACATGAGGAATCCCTGCTGATAAGCTTCAGATATCAAACACAGGAATGTTATTTCTCACAGAATGGTGTTTTAACCACTAAAGACACTCATTTTTACACCATATTAATGTATCATGTTGTGGAAATAAATTACATCAAAACAAAAGTGTCTCTGGGGTTTTATTTGCATGAAAACTCAAGTGACTTTGGAAGACAGGCATGTTTTGATGGCAGTGACACTCAAGTTTAGTAATAATGAGTTAGTTGGACTCTTATAGAGATATATCTACAATATTAAGAAAGCGAGTGAAATACTGACTGATGCGTTTCAGAGCCACGGCCGCAGATGCTTCAGTCTGAACAGTGTTTGGGTTCGAACCGGTGTCGGGTTACGCCACTGCAGGTGTGTGTGGGCGGGGCTTGGTCGGGCAGGAAGGGCGTGGCTCCACCTCTGAGGAAGAACAGCGTCGCTTGGCAACAAAACAGGAGGAAATGTGATGGTTGCCGGCTGAAGCACTTCCTGTCGGCCTTTGGGCGGAGCGAGAGGCGGGGGGGAGTGATTATCCTTGGTGGAAATGACAGCCGCTGTCGAACGAGTCGAACTTTTACAGTACGAACTGGAGAGAGGGGTGGGGCTGGAGGCGGAGCCTGTCCTGGAGAAACCGCTCTGAGAGGGACGTTGAGATCTAGAGGGTTTATCTGCAGAGATACAGAAGTAAACAGGACTTTGGTTAGTTTTCCTCACTAGTTAAAAATGTTAGGTTTATACCGTATCCTAACTACACACAACATCTCTTTTCCATGCGTGGAGGGTTTGTCCTAACCAGCCGTGATAGTGACATGTGAAATTTGTATTTTTTGTTTCTTTTATTGTTTCTTCTTCCATGACGGCACAGCTGGAACAATAACAACAACACATGACAATAGATATCTTCAGATTATTATGTGCTTTATTCAAAGTGTCTTATGCGAATTTGAATATAATTGTGTGTGACATTTATTGCCGTACTGAAAGCAACAACAGATTAAAAATTAAGAGTTTTAATAGTTCAGGTTAAAATCAAATTAAAGCAAAGATGTACATACTGACCCAACAAGTGTATTCCATAACAAAGATGGGTTCAGTCACTCAGTATGTACATTTAAGGATGTTAAAAAAGATTTATGAATTAAGTTTTAGTCGCGAGTGCAGAGCACTTTCAGTGAGGCTCCGCCCCCACACACTTCTGATTGGCTGTGGTATTTGATTCTATTGCATTTTATGTGGACAAATTCACAGAATCTTCAGTTACGTGTAGTTATGACACGGTGTTAATGTTAAACTGATGTAACCGTAGCGAGCCGGAGGTGACTGAATTCTGCCGCTCTCATGAATCCGTGTCTGCTCAGAGCTGCTTTCTTTCATCTCGCGGTTCAGAAATTTCACCACACGTGATTGGTTGCTCTGTGTGGCGTGTGGGCGTGTGTTCACGTAGCGTTTTTGATTGGCGGGTGCTCTGCAGGACCGTCGACCTCTGCCTCCTTTGATTGGCTGGTACGGCTGGAGGCCATCTAACAGGCCTTTGGCCACTGCACGAGTGAGCACTTCCTGTGCCGTTTCCTTCACTTCCGGTTCAGGCTGTGCAGGGGACACAACAAACAGAAAGGCTGAACTGTATTTGAAACCGTTGTATTGTGTTGTATATGTTCTGAGTAAGTCACTTTAGATAAATACATCTGACAAATGCATATGCATATTATATATATATATATGCACACACATACTGTAAGTTAGGTCTTGTCTTTGTGAAGCATGTTGGATCAGTGTGTGTTTCTTCCAGGGTCACTGCTGTCTCAGCACCACACACACACTCTTACAGTGAATAATTCATCTTGTGTGTGTGTGTGAGAGGACATGAGTTTTGCCCTGTTGACGCTAACACATGCAGACATGAGGGCTGAATTATTCAATACGTCCTGCCCTCTTCCTCCTCCTCCTCATCACACATTTATTGCCCCGTCCTGTGGTTCTGAAGCGGCTCCAGCCCCAGATCACACTCATTATGAACGTCCTTTAGCTGAACAAGAGGTCACACAACTGACCGATCAGAAACAGAGCCGAGTTCAGAAGATCTCTGGTCTGAAAGCAGCTGAAGACTTTATTAGTCCCAGGTGAGACTGTACAGATGCATCGTAAACCTGTGTGTTACGGGAGGAGGGTAATATTCCCACACACACACACACACACACACACACAGGTCTAATAGCCTTTTTATGAGACCTTTTTAAGCGAACGACAATGATCTTTATTAGTGGCTTTTATTGGTCATGGCAGGAAGGATATGGAGCTTGATGATGTTTTCCTGACTGTCAGCGCAGATATAAACATGACGGATGGCTGTAATCTAACTCGTGGTGTATGAATGGTATGCATGGCGTCGTTTGCTGGAGTTTAACTTCGATCCTGCAGGAGGCTGATGGAGGCTCTTCTCTCTGCTGGGTTATTTTTAGCAGCAGATGAAAGCAGAGGGAGGGAAAGACGGGATTCCTCAACAGACACAGCAGGATTAGTCAATGAGAACACGGACATGAGAAACAAAGAGTGGCTCCATCAAACCCCAGAGAAACTCCTCCCAGCATGCTTTGAGCCTCAGCCAGCAAAAACAACATCAACACACAAAAATAACCAGCCTTACCGAACCGTATCTGTTCCAGCTCACAGACTCGACCTCTCCATTTCTATTATTATTTGCAGTGATTATACACACACACACAAATCTGGCTTAAATATGTTTCAGGAAAATAAACCAAATTTTTTAAATTTTGTTTATTTCAAAAGATAAGTTAAATAGGTTTACAAAAAAGGGCACAAATATTTCAGAAAGATAAAAATACAATAATTTAAATATGAGATTTTACTGATTAGTGTCGTTTTAAAAAATAAAATATATTAAATGTGTTTTATTATATACTATTGTTCAAAATATATAAAAATACAAAAATGTGGCTACAAATATTTCAGGGGAAAAATATATATTTTTGTTATCTTAGTACTATTTTTGGCTTAGTTTTAACAATCTAAATATCTAAATGATATATACAAAATTGGTTTAAAAGATACTTAAAATATGCAATATTTACATAAATATTTTAAATATTTGCGTACTTAACTATTGCTTTTGAGATTTTTAATAAAAAAAAAAAATATTGTCATATTTTGTTGTTATTGTGTATATTTTATATTTTCTTTCCCTTCTCCTCAGTTTGACTGCTTCATTTCTGCAGATGTTTTCACAGAGAGCGAGTGCTCAGAATATCTATGTGTTGATCTGAGTCTAAACACATCAATAATGATTGTCTAATAACCACAAACAGCTCGTTTAGATATAATCAGAGCTATTTGCTGTAAAGCACAGTGTATTTTCTACATACCGACCTTTTATTTTCTTCTTTAAATTACATTCTTCTGTAAAAACTATTCTGTTCTGACAAATATCTGTCATTTTAACCACATTTCTAGTGCTTTTAAAATGAGGAGAAAACTGTTCTGATGAACTAATGATTTTCTTTAGCGTTTCAGATCAGATGTCAGATCAGACTGAGCTCGTTCTCATTTCTGTTCTCTGTGTGTAAATGCTTGAGAATGTGTTTGGGAATGATAACGCTGATGTTCAGTACCTCTCGTGTGAGCAGCGCTAAAAAACAGCCATTACTATGATCTGATGCTTCCAGTCTGAAGAATCTGTTCTTCATCTCCTCTGATTCCTCATCATCCTCAATGACCTCTGAGAGACTTGGAGAACTCAACCTGACACACACACACACACACACACACACACACAAGTGTCAGTCTAGCAGGCTATAATAAAACAAAACAAATAAACACTTCATTTTTGATTTCCTTTCTGTGAAATTCAAAACCACACTGATTTTGACCCCAGAGTACTGTCTATTCACTCTTTTGTCCTTCTCTTAAGAAACACTTTATCCAGTGGTATAATATAAAAACTGTAAAATATGCTCCTTTCTGCCGGTGAAAATAAATCAGTTTGTGTCTCTGATAAACAGATGTGAAACGATTCAGTCTTAAACGAATCAGCTGAGAAAACGGCATACTTCTCTACCTATAGTCAGCAAAAATGTGACGTGAATAATACATCTGAAGGATTTATAAAATTCTGATGTGTGCATCTGAAGATGCAGCTTTGTGAAAGACCGTGAAGAGATGTGACTGATTCTGGAAGATCACACCAATCTCAACGTGACAAATGAAGTGTGCCCAGACTACAGTCACACTTTACAGAACATACGAAGTGAATCCATTGAGTGAATGATTCAATGACTCGGTTAAGACAGTGATTGGTTTCATATTTAGAGTAGAAATGATTCATTATTTCTATATTCAATGTTTTATATTTAAACAGTGTTATGGTATCTCTAAGACGGATTAAACCATGTGCATAAACCTAAATAACACTTTCTGTAACATTTCTTCAGGGAAAAATACATTTTGCTGATATTGATTTTATCTCTAAGAATTATTTTGCCCCTTAAAATAAAAAAAAGTAAGCGTCTTTCACTGCTTACAGATTTGGTATTTCATTCTTTATCCTTGTGTCTCTGGTTTCTGTAGAGAACTAGAGTAAACTAGAAAGAGACCTTCATGATCACTCGTTTATCTGACACAGAGGAAAACTACTAGACGCCTTTCTATCCTCCTCCAACAGAGCTGCACAATTAAATCTAAATATATTGAAAAATCATGATATGGCCTAGAGGAGTTATTAAACAGAATACATTAAAATGCATATTAAATGTGCATTCTGCTCTCATACACACTCACTTCACTGTGTGTCTGTGCTGCAGTCTGTTATTAATGACTGAAATGTCCACTTTTAAGTGCTGACACAGTGTGGGAGAACTGAGTTCTCTTTTGAGTCCATGAAAACCTATTAACAAACACACTCAAGTGTAAAAATCCTTCAAGAGTGACTCTACTGCAGTTTGTGAGCGGGAGATAAAACTGACCACTGCTAGTGTAGTTGTTGCTTTGCCTTCGTATCTCATAAGCAATCCGAGTTAACTGTGATGACTGAGCTTCAAAATCACATCCTGATGTTCCTTTATCAACACAGCAATCCGAATCACTGACTGTGTCCAGAAACCTTTCCAGTAATGATCTAAACCTCTCTTTCAACACTTCAGCAGAATTTAAAGGGATTTTTCTGGACCTCTAGCTTATTAGTAACCATCTAACTAACACACACAAAATAAATAGACAGAAGAAGTGTGATTAGATTGCTGCAGATTAACTAAGCAGTCAATTATGAGCGAGCTGATATGAAAAAACTCCTCCTCTGCTCCTCTCTGAACTCTGAGCTTTATACTCAACAACAGCTGCACACTGTCTGCTGATTGGAGCACAGGGGGAGGGGGCGGGGCTAATGATCACTTCACACAGCTGATTGGTTAATCATGACTAGCTCAATCTTTCCAGCCACTTAAACACACACACAATTTAGGTCATAACTGAAAATTGGTGAAACACCTCCCTCTACATTTAAATATAAAAAAAACACCATATTAAATCTGTCAGGCCTGGACTGCACTGGGATCAGTGCAGTCAAATCTACTCTGAGCCCCATGACCCAATTAATGATTGGTTTC
>JAUMHR010000064.1:17473536-17488723 GCA_032361145.1 Enteromius fasciolatus
GGTCTATGACTACAAAATCATACTATATAAATAGATAGGCTACATATACTGATATCAACATGCTTACAGGTGTTTTTGTGTGTTTGTTTTGATTTTTAATGATCAGAAACATGCTCCATGGATGAATCCTGACGACATTCACTTGAGTCTCTTCAAACTGTTCATCAACATCAGATGTTAAACTACGCTGATATTCTCTGGTAAAACAAGCTCCCTGAATACTGATGGTGGTTATTTTTTCTTGAATTCATGGAAATAAGCAGCAAACACTCAAATATCAGGTATTTACAAGGTTCACTTGTTCACTTGTTTTCAAGATTGACTCAAAGTCTGTTCACATCTCTGTAGTTAGATCAGTGTGCTCAATAATGTGTCTTTGACCATTATTATGTATGTTTTAATTATACTGTTTTGTAAATAAAAAAAAAACAAATCAGCAGCGCAAGCTCTTCTTTAAAAACATTTCTTCAAATTCACTTAGGCTGCATTTTGTTTCTGGAAGAAGACATGCTGTCCGAAATAAGGTTTACTTTACTTCAGACAAAGAAGATTTGATGCGTGGCTCCATTCAGGAACATATCATGAAAGGAATAACAGATGCATCGTGCAAGCTGAACCACTGAGCAGATCGTTATAATGTAAAGTAATGTTAATGTTTCTTTATTTTCTGCTTTAGTTTACATTGTATTGTGGCATAAACCTGAACACATTTACAAGTTGGGTTTTTCCCAAACTATAATTCCTGACAAAAATGCTTGAAATTGAGTGAAATGGTTTGAATATGACAGGTACTCCATTGACAGACTTCTACATTTCTTACGATATATAATATAAAACATTACAATATTAAAGTAATATGAGTGAATGATGAATCCTTTGAGTTTTAAAATGTTTGGTATTAATGTTCACAAATCTATTTTATAAAAATATATATATAGATGTTTAATGTCCTAAAAAATAATAATAAAATCTCAGATATACTGTAAAATGCTCTTTTAAGATAATACAAAGCATGTGTCGGTCTATGAATACAAAATGATTCTATATAAATATTTAAACAGTTTTTCTTACATCGCCTCACATTCTTTGTTACCTGCCTTACCTCTCACTGTCACTAATGGGCCATTAGGGTGTTAGGGTGATGTTCACCGCTGATCGTTCCCTCAACAGCCAGGTTATCAATAATGCTACTACAGCCCGCATTATCCTGCCCAACCAAAAATTCATGGATCAATGTCCCTAAGGGCTCGACCCTTAGGATATTAAGAATTTAGCACTACATCACTTTTCTGACGATGAGTATTAGGCCTTCAACAGCATTCCTTCCTCCTCGACCCAGAACTGGAAGAAGGGATCGAAGTGTAAGCAATGCAACTTGATCTGACTCGGGTTGATACCCCCTTAGAGGCTATCGCTATTGCCACCTGCGGGTGCGCCGATCATTCAGTCTTGGTCTGCTGGTGATACAGTGCTTGCCGACTTTAAAGTCGTAAGCCTTTCTCCTCCACAAGCAAGTGAATGGCGCTCAAGAATTTTTTTTTGCAAATGTACTTCAGTATCCTAACAAAGAAAAAATTTCGGCGTGATAAGGCTGACCAGGAATCCGAACCCGAGAACATGACCAATCTGATCAAGATTATACTGCCTCATCAAACCAATTAAGGCAATTAAGCTTGCCTAACGCTTAAATTAACAAAACAATGCATTCCATTCATCCCAAGTTTACCCTAACCATTGCCAAATTCCAAATCCTGCACCATTATTCAGTGAGCAACGAAAATGTGTTTGTTTTGCTTTGTGTCTGTTCTCTCTCTCTGTGCCTGTTGTTCCGGTGCCCGCTGACATTCTCATCTGGAACCTCATCGCGCAAAAGGGGGACTGTATGGACCAGCGCCCAGGAAATGTGGAAAATTGTTATGAGCAGAAGTCTTCCCCACTGCCTATCTAAAAGGGCCTAACTGTAACCGCATTTTCTTCAACGCCTCTCTCTCTCTGGGAAACCACCAAAGACCGATAACCCAAACATCTACAAGAGACAGACACCACTTGGGACACCCGAATGGTTCCCCTGCTGATGGGCATCCACACACTCCATCCGTTGAACCCTTAGAATAACAAACCCAAAAAAAGTTTCAGACCCTAATCCAATCAACACGGGACAGATAACGTTAGCAGAAGATCAAAAACAGCTGCCGAAGGTAGACCTGGAACCCCGCACCCAGTGTAAATTAAGAATCAGATAAACACTAGCATCTGATTTATACGTTGAGAAACTTTCCAGGCTGACCTGTGACCCCAGAGTCCGAGCGCTCACACCAGCCTTCCTAAGGAAAACACGGTCTTTTGCCCAACGACAAAGAAACGCTGGAATGTGTGCATAGGCACTCTTAAAAGGGACAACAACTTTTCTTATTGCTAATAAAGCAAAACTATATGTAAGTTCTCAAACAATTTCTTATATGTATGCTATATGGTGTGGTGTTTATGATATTGAGTTATCATGTATCTATGTATATCACATATTCGTGTTATTGGGTACATGAAGTTTAATCGTTACTTTGTGTATGAAGTATAAGGTATGTTTGGTATGTAATAGAAGTTTGTAATACCCATAATTCCATGGTGGGAATAAATGTTCGATATTACAGATTAGTCAGAAGTTATAAAACTTCAGAATTTTATCCACCAAACTTCTAAAATATTTTGCAGACTTTGGGTTAATGTATGTTCATTTATGCATGACAAAGAACCACTCAGGGTAAATACCTCCGGTTAAAACATGCAACCAAGGACTTTTAGAGTGTGCGTAGGCCGTGTGTGTAACTCTGCGTGTGCGAGCGGGAAGATGTGGGGAAACATGTCCTCGGTGCATCTTCTTCAAACAAAGACCACCATCAGCTATGCATCAAGAAGAAATGCGACAACAAACCAGCGGAGCAACTCAGAGAAGCGCAAACCCGCTACCCAGCCTGCTTGACTGACCGTGTCATGGCGCATCACCATCTACACACTTGTCCTTCTCTCAGATCTCAATGAACCAGCTCATCTTAACTGCTCAAAGCTCCAAAAGGAACCAACTCGCAGACTAACTCTAAGAACGGCTCGACCAATCCTCGGAAAACCTCAAGGACGTCAGGAAGACACAGCCAACCTGAGTGCAAAGACTTCATCAGCTTCAGCTCAGAGTGGTAACACAAACCTAACCTTTCTTGCTGAACAGTGTAACTAAAGTTAATGGTAAAATCTCTGCTTGAAGATTTCTCTCTGGTCGTGATTCTAGAAACTAGCTGTACTTTTGGACTTTTAGGGACACAATTGCTTTTCATCCTCAGAACCATGTGTGAATGTGTGTGTGTTTACGTAATCCTAGGTTGGTCAAGTATAGTACAATAGTTTAATAAATTGTGTTTCATTATAAAAGAACCGTTATATTGTGTATTGTGTTTTGTAATTTTGCTCAGATCAAATCTACCCTGCTCTCAAAGGAGGAAACTAACGTTAAGATTTTGTACTAGTTCGATGGCCACGAATTAAAAGCAAAACTAACAAAATACACTAAATTGTGCTAAACTCTGGATTGGTGAACAGTGGAGCATGGCGGTGGCAGCATCATGCTGTGGCGTGTTTTTCCGCTGCTGGGAAGTACATGGATATCCTGGACGAAAGCCTTCTCCAGAAGAACACAGCTAAAATATGAAGGAATGGCTTCACAGCAACTCCGGAAACTCTCAGAAACAAAAACATATATTTAAAGCAGGGGCTAAGCTCTATGAGGTTGTGCCCCACTCTAAAGATCTTCACGGAGAACCTGCACTGTCCATTTTATAAGAACATGGAGTCAGGTTCAAAGTTTTGGGTGAATCACGGCCAAAAATACATATCAAGCCATACAGTAGAGTCCCTTAGAGTAAAAGAGTGGATTCTGTCATGTAATGCTGGAACTTCAACATTTTAAAGTCTAGTGAATGTGGACGACAAGGACCAGCCAGTCGCCTCAAAAATCTCTGCCAGGGAACAGATAGACCAAACCCATGACGAGGCAATGCCTCTGGTTGAATGGGGCAATGCTGGACCAAAGAACAGTAAGCTAGCTCGATAGCATTAACAACCAACTTAGAAAGCCTTTGCTTTGTAACCGGTAGCCCTCTGGAATGGGTGCTAAAGCAAACAAAAAGCTGATCTGTTTGCCTGAAGGCAGCAGATTGCTCAACATAAGCTTTCAACAGGGCAAAAGAGGTTAAAACCCTGATCTCCCTCTGCAGGGGGTAGTGCTGATAAAGACACCACCTCCATTCTGAACAGCGTGGAGGCACATAGCCAAGCCGTGGTCTCAGGATGATTTTGGAATCATCAGACCTGCCTTCCATGCAAGCGGGGTTCACAGAATGTGCTTGTAAATCATCTATGCATTTTACTGATGCTAGTGCAAGCAGAACAGTTAGAATGATAGGGATTTCAAGGTGGCCATTCCGGCGTGAGCTCACAAATACATTAAATCAATTGCCCAGTATCAAAGTTGTAAGAGATGCATAAATGTTAGCTGCATAACACAGCAATGTGTGTCATTTGATCTTTCTTCAGATTTACACTTTGTACTGTATTATTACTGTTGATTACTGATTATAGATAAAAAAAAATCTAAAAAAATAAACACTAAAATGTAAATTAATTTAAACAAAGATTTAAAATGATTGTTAAAGCAGTAGTTCATGCAAAAAGGAGAGTTAGCCATTATTTTGTCTCTTTCTTTCTATAGTAGAACACTAAAGTTTTTAGCTAAACCCATAATCCTTAATGATTCATAATATGCAAGTCAACTGGTGCCATCACTTAAAAAAAAAGCAGGAAATAAAGAATTGTTGGTGCCTGTAGCCTCATGGGCAGTGCACTGACACATAGTGCCATTGAACTTCAGCATTGTGAGTTGGCGTCCTGGCTCGCAGACCTTTCCCGATCCCATTCCCCCTCTCTTTCTCCCAATTCATTTCCTGTCACGATGCCAAAGAAAAGGCCAAAAATAAATCTAATTTACAAAAAAAGCAGGAAATACACCATTACCAGTCTGTTCATTATCGTGCTGAGCTACAGTACAATCAACCTTCGAAAAAAAAAACCTTGCTTTTTGTTTTTACTTTTTCACATGCAGTGCAAGTGCACATAAAATGCTTCTAATGTGTCTATAATGTACAGACCCGATTAAACACAAAATTCACAACAACGGTGACAAAAAATAAAACAAAAAAACACACCATATTTTATTAAAAGAATAGCTTTGTATAAATCATACATGACAAATAGCTGAAAACGATAATAAATACAAAAACAACAGTATAAATAAAAGCAGAAAAAAGATAAGAAACATACACAGCAGCCAAAGCACCACACTCATTAGCATAGCCACCCCTAGAACTGACTTGGTCTGCGTCGTGTTATAGCTGTGTGGGCGGAGTCGGTGCATCATTGGAAAAGCGTTGACCCAGAGCAGTGTACATAAAATAATTTCTGCAGCTGGACGGAACAAGGTATGTGTCATATTGGGTCAGATGGTCCGTACGGTATCTGTGACTGGCCAACGGAATAGTTCATTTTCCTTTGTCTTTTTGTTTTGCTTAATTTAATAAAGTGATAAAGACTAGAGTGAAAGTCTGTCACACTTTTTATATATTAAAAATAATTTTTAACATTGACAAAACATAGGTAACATTAAAGATCCACTGAGGTGCCTTTAAATGTACAGGTAGGTAAGTAAGCCCAATCATAACTGGGTCGCGGTGTAGGTGGGACAGGACTAATGACAGCTCATTATAGTATAGTATAGTATAGTATAGTATATGACGTACATATATGAATATTAAGCTTAATATGATTCTTAAGTTGAATATCCATAACTGTTGTCAAAGTTCTTATGTTTTGTTATACCCGCTCAGATTGTGCTAACTTTATTCCGCAACATATATATCTTGAAATTGTCTTTTTTGTGCTTTCTTCTCACTGTTTTTACACCAGTAAACTAAATTTTTTGTATCTCGCCTAGGGCCCCACAACCCTTTGGGTCGGCACTGACAAGACCCCTCTTTCAGGGAAGGCTTTCCACAAGTTTTTGGAAGGTTTCTTTGGGAATGTTTCCTTATTCATCCAGCAGTGCAATTGTGCAGTAAGGAACTGATGTTGGACGAGAAGGCTCGTAATCTCCATTCCAGTTCATCTCAAAGGTGTTCAATGAGGTTTTGGTCAGGCCAGTAAAGTTCTTCCACATTAAACTCATCCAACCATGAATTACAGAAATCCCTTATTACAACAACAGTGAACAAACTAAATGATCTTAAGCCTTAAGGTTGATCTTCATTTGTAAAGTGTGTGCCAATAGCTACCTTATGCAAGATTACTCACAAAAAAATTTGAACAAAGTAAAAAAAAAAAAAAAAAACATTAATTATTTGTGAATATTGTCCAGTCAGTTCCAGTTTATTATTCATTTAAGGGGTTTGAAATTACAGGTTGTAAAATAACCCAGATGCAGATTACTAAATTTTCATAACTTCCCCAGCTACATTTCTGTGGAAAGCAAAGTTTCTTCTTTTTCATTCTGTCTTTCTCCATATTTATGTCTCTGACTTCTTTTGTCTTTGAGCATGATTGTATAAACGACAACACTCTTTCTAACATTACATGAATAATTGTACTGGCAAATCTTCTGATGTACTAAACTGGTCAAACCTTGACCACCCTGAATTTGCTGGCTTTGACAGGGTTTAGATGATTTATTTTCATTTTTATATTCTTCTTGGACTTTTTACATGATTTGAGAAATGTGAGTTTTGGCTTCTATGCTACTGCACTTTCACACAAACACACACACACATACTGCAAATGCAAGCAAGTCAATGAGAATCAGACAAGTAAAAAATGTAATTGAAGACATTTGTTAATGATTTTAAGAAAAATCATAGCAACTGTATTTGTGGGACACAGGGTAGAGTACCAAGTTATGGCCATCAGAAAAAGATATAAAACTTCTTACTTTTCTTCAGGACATGGGTTGTGTTCAAAATGACACACTTGCTTATCTTCTGCTTACTGCTCAGTACACAGTGAATACTGGCTACTATTTTGTTCATAGCAGTGAAAAAACCCTACAGTGTGTGAACAGATGGGCCAGTCCATAGCATCAATGTCTTCGTCTTGCAGGAACTGCTGACACACTCCAGCCACAGGATGTCTAGCATTGTCTTGCATTAGGAGGAACCCAAGGCCAACCGCACTGGCATATGGTCTCACAACAGTTCTGAAGATCTCATCTCGGTACCTAATGGCAGTCAGGCTACCTCTGGCGAGCACATGGAGGGCTGTGCGGCCCTAAATGTCCTTTACATACAGGAAATCTTTTATCCGATCACTCACCAGAGATTCAAGCGTTTTGGCCAAAACAGATAAATTAGAAATTGGCCTATAATTATTTAAATTTGACGGATATAATGGACAAACAAATGCCGATTTCCATATTTTGGGAATAGTGTTGCTCTCTAAAGTAAGATTAAAAAGATACAGGGGTTGTGCTACACAATCAGCAGCTATTTTTAAGAAGCTCTAAAAGATCAGGTCCTGGAGGTTTTCCAGGAGCCATCTCTTTTAGGGCTTTTTGAACGTCAGCCACTAAGCATGGAGTAAAATTGAAGACACTTGTAGAGACTGGTACATCTCTACAAAGTGCCACAGTAGAAGGACAAGCAATATCAAACAAAGAACCAGACTGAATAAAATGCTCATTAAAATATCTCCAGCTTGTCAAGAACTACTGCAGACTCTTTCAAAATGAAAGGAGGAACATTAGCACTCTTTGTTTAGAGAAAGTAATTGTATAGCCTTCCAAATGTTTCTGGGATCATTTAAGGTATCTGTAGTGGCTGACAAATAAAAGTCTGATTTTGCTTTCTTGATAAAAGATGAACATTTATTTCTTAACTGCCTAAAAATAAGCCAGTCAGACAAAGAGCCCGTTTTTCTTGCTTTGGTCCAAGCTAAATTGTGGTCATGAAGAATGTCTCCAAGCTCGGAGAAAACCAGGGATTGTCCTGCCCCTTAACTCTGAATCTCTTTAGTGGGGCGTGTCTATCTATTACTTGCAAAAAAACTATCCATGCTGACGCTACATCGGGAATCAGCTCTATTAGCTGAATGAGAATCTGCAATGCAGTACTCAGAGCAGAAGGAGGCCTATAACACCAACAACAGTAACATAAAGGTCCTTGGCCACTTCCACCTTCACTGCCAAAAATTCCAGCTGTTTACTGATTGATTCTGAATAAACTAACTTCACATTAAATTGAGATTTGACATAAATAGCAACCCCACCACCCTTCCTTTGTCTGTCAGCACGAAACACATTATAACCAACCATTCCAATATCCATATCAGTGATTGACTTTGTCAGCCAGGTTTCAGATAACATAATTATCTGCATCTGTTAAATTCACCCAAATCCTAAGCAGATTTATTTAAGGTAACAAACTGCGAACATTGAGCCCTCTGAAGTCGGCCGTCACGCCGGCGTGATTTGGGTCTTTTTTTTCTTATCAGTGTAAAAGACACTAATATAGCTCTGTTGATTTGGGTCACACAAGGAAGTGTTCAGAGCATTAAGATAATAGCTGGGCTGCTAGGGCCTGGAGCCTAGAGATGGTAGCTGAGCTGCGAAGGGCTGGAGAGGCGAACAGGGCCTCAGGATCCAAATAAAGCCTGGAGATAGAAACTGGGCTGCAAGAGCTTGGAGATGATAGCTAGGCTGAAGCTGCTAGAGATGAAAGATGGTAGCAGTGCTACTAGGGCCTGGAGCCTGGAGAGGAACAAACACACATCATCTTGGATTGATATTAATCAATATTCTGGGCCCAGTTTTTCAAAAAAATTAATCTGGATCAAATTGGTGATTGCAAAATAGCAGTGGCCAAAAATACCCACAAATAGTTTGTTTTATAGAGCTATGAGCAACAGTAACATTTATTTGACATCTGGGGCCTGTACCATGATGGTGGCTAAACAAACTCAGAGTTACAGGATTAGTTTTGGGTTGACAAGTGGTATCATGATGAAGCTCATCAACTTTCTTTGTTAACCCAGGCTTGATCCTGAGTTAATGTAGCACGTGCACATGAAAGTATGACATCAGCAATAAGCAGCCAATCACATGCTTTTAAACTTTCATTCACTTCTTGTGAGAGAGTCAGATTCACTGGCTTTAATGAAAGAGGAAAACTTTCAAGTAAGCTGTATTATCAATATTTATATTAATTTAAATGTAATTAAATATTATAAACTAAATTGGCTTGTGTAATGGATTAAGGAGATAATAATTATATAAAAAAATAAAGTAATTCTAAAAATAATAATAAAAAAAAATCGGATGAGTTTATCTTTAAACAATGTTTTACTGTGCAGCGTCCTTTAATGTGGAGAAAGAGAAGCTGGGGGAGTGGCTTTATTGCATCAGACATGTGTCACCTTGCTGGAAGCTGATTGGTCAAATTTCGTTTTGAGCTCTCTAACCCAGAACATAACCTGCCCCGGAACAGATTAGCCGTGCAGCGCAAGTTACCATGGCAATTAACACCAATTGAAGCCGAGTTTCTTTCATGGTACCTAAAACCCAGGATTGGTGCAACCTAATCCTAAACTTACCTGGCTAGCCAGCTAATCCAGCTTCATGGTACAGGCCCCTGATAGCTTTGATATTTTTTTTTGTTGCAATATCATTATATGTGACATGCTTCATATAGGCTTCAAATATGAAGGAATTAATATAAACACAAAGAAAGATAAAGAGCAAGAGAGTCTTTCACAACATGCAGACTTGACGCACTACACAATATTCTTTGTTGTATTTTTCTGTCAAAATAAGGTATTTCATTTGGAATTCGTTAGCTTTCAAGAACTGCCGGTTTCTCCGGTAGTGGGCGGCACTAATGCGCTAATGATAATCTTATTGTCCGTTTTGCTTTTAGCAAATCAATTTGAGCGAACACATACTACGTGATGAATATTCATAAACCCTGCAGCTTATTAATAGTGTTTTTTATATTGTTATTATTAGTAGAATTTGTAGTAGTTTTGTTATCTTATTTTTTGAAACATTAAATGATAAACAAGCACCACCACTAGTTAGTTTCATTAATTTAACATTGGCGACATCCAAGTTTACCATTTAATTAGTATTATTTATTTTAAGGAACGCAGTAGTTACTTTCCCTGGTAGTTAGTTACTTTCATAATGTTGTAACTCATTTACTATTTGTGAGAAGTAACTAGTAACTAATTACTTTTTTAAAGTGACATCCCTAACACTGAATATAGCAAATATAGGATGCATGCAGTTCTGTTAGTTAACTGCTAGAGCGGCAAAAGTTACAAAGTGCCTCTTTAAAACTGATATTATGTTGCTTCTCTATTTAACATGCAAGTATACAGTAGCTGAAATCCCAGCACAGCTATTGTCTTTATCTGTAGGCTATTTTAACGTTCCGACTGAAGAACTATGAGACAAAAACAGAGTCAATATTTCAATTTTCCATTAAAAGGTGGAAGGGAAATAACTTAAGAGGTGGGTATAACAGAAAGCAAAAGACACTAGCCAGATTGCTAGGGTTTTGATCTCCTGATCGCTCTTCTGTTTTACTCTTTAATGGGTGTTTGAGTGGGGCAGGTGAATGGCTTTCAAGCTGGTGACAGACGGTTCTCACTTTGATCCTTTCAGAGTCCTCTTTGCAGCCTGAACACAATGAACGAGAACAGGTTAGGATCTCTGGTAGACTTATCTGTGTTTTGCAGAGGAGCTCCAGCTCTCCATATTCTTAAAGAGTACTGTGGGCATACAGGTGAGCAAGCAAATACGGATCCATGTGCTCAATTCTATATAGCAGGAATTATGCCGTTGTCTGGAGTCGGACTCCTGGGATACGTCGCACAGGTAAGTAATTCAGGTCAGTATTCAGGTAAGCTAAGGAAGAGTTCAAAGTCTTACGATCACTTTTGATAACAGGCTTATACGCTGCTCGATGCAGGTGAGTGCTCTGGAAATCACAGGAAGAATACAGCATCTTACAATCACTTCGGCCTACAGTCATCTAAGAGCTCAGTGCAGGTGAGTGAATCTTCCTGTCAGCCAGTTAAAGAGCCTTCTAAGGAAACAAGACCGAAATCAATGCAAAACAAACTGTAGCCATGTTACCTTGAGCTTCTCCAACAACAGACTGGTGCATGTGCCTTATATCTAGGTCAGGTAAGTATTTGCAGGTGTTTCTCATTAAGCGCTCATTGGGAAGTGACAGGGAACGGGTGCCAGATTGCTGTGCTGAGATCAGTGCACTGAGACACATAAACCACGTGACATTAACATAGACAGCGTGGCACTATTTGTGTCACGAATGGAGGACGCGAGGCGTGCGAGCTCAAATGCAAAACAGTATTTAATCAGAATCAAAGTCAGGGTACAAAAGTAGATCGCCGGCAGACAGAGTTGGTGGAGACAAAGGCAAAAACAGAGTCGAAAACAAAGCAAGAGATCACAGTACCAGGCAAACGGGGTCCTTCGGGAGAGGCAGAGGGGTAGTCCAAATCCAGGCAGAAATCATACACCGAAAATCCAAACAAACAGAATAACCAGGAACTAGGAACACGAAGAAATACTACAAGGAAACAATCAACAACAAACCATGTTCAACAAACAAACACAAGGGGTTTTATACTGTGGGAAGTAGGTCACAGGGGTGGAGCAAAACAATCAATAACCTTGACAACAGACGAGTGGGTGGAGATATGAGTTCGTGGAAAGAGTCTGGGCATGTAAACAGAGACGAACACACACAGCGTTTGTGGGGTGCTGGAGTGCCCTCTTGTGGCCTCCAGCTGATCATGACAATTTGAGATGACCACTCGATTATAAATCAGGATTTTTGTGCCGCTTAAACATCTTGGAAGGTAGAGTTGGTTATGTAGTATTAATGGGTCATGATTTGTTCGGCATTTCATATTAATTACGTTGTCTAAAAACAGAAGATATATCAGTTAAAAAAAAAAAAATTATAAAATAAATAAAAAAATATATATATATGAAAAACATTTTATTGAGAATTTAGTTCAAAATACATTATGTGTGCACAGAGAGGCAAACAAATAATAAAATAAATAATAAATGTACATTTTGCATTTTCAGAAGAAATTAGCTGCCCTGGTGTGGAAGTGCAAACAGGCTTGTTTAAGTAATTTGTTAAGTGCAAATAAATATGTTTTGTGTGTGAGTGTGTGTGTGTGTGTGTGTGTAATATACATGAATAAGTTCTTTAAAAAACATGACATTTGAAACATGTCCAGTGTTCATGCTCTGGTTAACACTGGTTTCACTAATAATAAACATATATTGCATAAAGCATCCATATCTGTCCATGCTCATGTCAGTTAGAGTAATAAAAAATTGAAAAGTATTAATTTAAGGTACATTTAGAACAGTTAAAAATGTTTGATTAAATTTAATTTAATAAGAATCACAGTCATGCAAATTAATCACAAATAAATATTTGAATCGACTGACTGCCCTAATTTAAATACGAAACTTTTTTTTTACTTTTGGATGTTTTTGACAAGCTTTCTGTATTTACTGTGCCTGCTTTTCTTCATATGACTGTGGCACCTCTGGTGTATTTAACTAACTAAATAAATAAACATGTTAAATACATCAGCTAAAACATTTAATCCTTCATTTTCCATATTTCTTGTAAGACACTGATTTTCCAAAGCTGAAAAAATATAAGAAATCCTTGAACTATTTCTGAGCTTTGTTATGACTGAACATGAAACAGTAATGGCCAGACTGCGACTAAGTACTTAAGTAGCTTTCATTGCCTGCAACAATGCACCAACAGGTGTGGTGATGGACATCCACTCAAATAGCAGAGTCGTCATCCATAAGGCGCCTGTCTGTCTCATTAATCATTCTTATTTTCTTTTTCTAATAATGGCAAGCTTCTCTATTTTAGAAGAAAAATATGTTAATTGGCTGTCACCTGAGAATGTTTTTGTTCCCACATCTGTTTTTTAGCTTCTCTCAGCTTGTTTCAGAGTTACATTTTAAAAAATATTTACTATGTATATTAAATATTTATCACTTAAATTTATAATATCATAATTCCATATATATATATATATATATATATATATATATATGTGTGTGTGTGTGTGTGTGTACATCTTTAAATATACGTTATCATATAAATATAATAATAATAATAATTTATTTATTTTTATTTTATTTTCTCCTTTAGCGACGTGCAACTTTGCTGTCCTGACTAAGAAAATTAGTCTTATTTATTAGGCATTATTTCCCCTGCCGCTATCCAGCATTTATCACAGAAGAGCAAATTTCTCTAGAAGAGCAAATTTCAGAGGACCGACATGCCCGTAACCACTGTTCAACCTGCAGGACCCTCCCACACATTGAGGACAGCTACAAGGAGTGTATTTCCTGCCTCGTTAAGACCCACGCAGAAGCCGCTCTGATTGGTGCTGAATGCCCACACTGTGAGGCACTCAGTCTCGCCACTCTCCGCGCTAGGATAGCGTCCTTTTCAGGGCGCGACTCCTGCCCCCGAGCCCTCCCGCATTGCAAGAGGCAGTGGGGCAGAGCGGCACAGAGTTTTTAGGACGATGAGCTCATGCCGGCTCATCTCCCCAGAGAGCTATTTCACTCGTTCTCTTCCTAAATGAAGACCAGCATCCCTACGCGGCTGTGAGTGACTTCGTTCCATTTGAGAACAGTAAGGACAAGCTGCAAGAGGACTCCATGTCATTTGCAGCATCAGACACAGAGGAGCTGTCGGGCTCAGGCGACCCCGCCCACTCTGCTCTGTCAGATTCCGGCTCTCTCAAACCCAGGATAGACGGTTTAGATGGTTTGGATTGGAATCCGCCACAGGAGCCGTTGCGGAGCCGTCTAGATAAGTGGTTTCTGCCGGGGCGCCCACAAGCCCCTCGACAGAAGACCACACCATTCTTCCCTGAGGTTCACGATGAACTCACAAAGTCCTGCCACTCTCCACTCTGCGCGACTCCGCAATGCTGACTCGTCGTCCTTTGCGTCGCTCAACGGCACCGAGGAAAAGGGCTATGAAAAGCTACTACCGCTGGACGAGTCTGTAGCCGCTGTAAGACCTTATAGCCGAACAGACAAGCCACGAAACACAAACCTATAATTTTAGAATAAACTGGATTTTATTCTGAAGCAGACCAAAGTCTTTTTAGATTAGATTTAGATTTTTTGTCTTGTTTCCGGCCAAAATATCTTAATATTCTGAAGTCTTTTTTTTTCAGAAAAAAACTAGCCAAGTAAAGTAAGTCAAGTCAAGTAGGCTTTTATTGTCATTTCAACCATATACAGTAGTACACAATGAAATGAAACAACGTTCCTCCAGGACCAAGGTGCTACAAAAAAAATAAAAATTTACAGAAAAATTGACTAGCTAGTTAACTAAGAAGAGACATCAAGATTAACATTATAAAAATAAATTAACATTATAAATTAAAAAAATATAACAGGCTATGTATCTATTCTATCTAAAGTCCTATACAGAAAAAGACAAGACAAAAAAGTGCACGTGCAAATGTGCAGACATTGACAGCATAACCTCTGCAGTATTTAATTGTAGTGCAATGGGAGATTAAACATTTACATGTAGGTAGCAGCAGAAAAATAGTTATTTTTGTGCAAATAGACAATAAAAAAAGAGCAGTAAGAGATATGTACAGTTTTTTGGTTGTTGATCAGTGTATTTGTGCGTGTGTGTGTGTTTATCAGTTCAGTCCCAACATTATTTAGGTGAGTGGTTATGTTTGTGTGTGTGTGTTTAATAGTCCAGTCTTTTTGTGTTGAGGAGTTGGACGGCTTGTGGGTAAAAACTGTTGCACAGTCTGGATGTGAGTGCTCGAATGCTTCGGTACCTTTTCCAGATGGCAGCAGGGTGAAGAGTGAGTGTGAGGGGTGTGTCCGGTCAGCCACAATGCTGGTGGCTTTGTGAATGCAGCGTGTGGTGAAGATGTCTTTGATAGAGGGGAGAGAGACACCGATAATCTTCTCAGCTGTCCTCACTATCCGCTGCAGGGACTTGCGGTCTGATGTGACACAATTCCCAAACCAGACAGTGAT
>JAUMHR010000064.1:17543828-17554571 GCA_032361145.1 Enteromius fasciolatus
TTTGGGACAGATCGAAGCAAACGCAACAGTCTTATTTCGTTATTTTCATGCTCAACACCCCCATCCTCATTTTATTTCATTGTATGGAAAAGTGGCAGCAAAGTAGCTTGTGTTCCACGGAGAAAAGGTCACTCAAGGTTTGCAAGAACTTGAAGGAGAGTAAATGACAGGAATTTCATTTCCTTAATTGATTTGAAAGTGCTATCCATATGTGCTGGGGTTTGGGAGACACAAAGTGGTACCTTAGCAGCGAATGCTTTTAAAACGGCAACAATCGTCTGCGACTCGGTCCATTTGTTTTAAAGTAAAGCTTTTGTTTTAAGGCGCTTAATTCTAGGGCGCAAGTGGCTCATTGTCATTAGTAATGGATTGTATCTTTAATGGGTTGTAATTAATCAATTTTCATTCACCCTCCCTTGTAAAAGCTGTTGTTTTGTTGTGGTTTTGTACTAATAGGTCCAGCAATATGTGCTTTGTAAACCTTAATTTATTTTATTATAATAAAACTCATTTATTTAAAGAAGCATTTAGTGGTTCATACACAGATGATAAAACAATCAATCTTATTTCTTTTTCGGTCTCTTTGATGTTAGGCTTTTCCCTGCATCTCTACTGGAGTGTACGGTAGGTGCAAATTACAGCATTTTTTTCTCAATCAATGTTTACTTTTCATCTGTAATTGCTTTGTCTTCCATCAATTATTTATGTCCTTTGTATTCTATTAACCGCATTTATGAGCTAACATCAGTGGTTTTCATTCCCAGTGTTTATGACGCTTTATCTAACCTAATCAATGGTATGTTTAAGAACCTCGGCTATGATGTGACCTCCGTGCTCATGCATCTGTTCTTATTTAAGGTTGTTTATGTAGCAGGAAACTCATTTTAGGAATTCTGGAAGTGGATATCACTTGCAGTAGTATGAGGGATTTTCAGATTAAGGGTGGGATTAGACGGTCAGATTAGGAGAGATTAGGTGCGAGAGCATGTCACTGTGATTATAATCCCCCTTCTTAGCTATACGTGTCGAGATTAAACTCAAAAATGAACCCGGCAAACAGCTTCAGTTCAAAAACAACTACCAACGGTAATTCATTTTAAAGTCCTCAAGCAGAAAATACGGTTTGGTATGTCGTGAGTGTGTTGTGAGTGCTGACAGAGTGTGAACATGTTGATGTCTGATGGCTCCTGGTTAATCATACAAATGAGATCATTACAATCAAAGTAATGTGTATATATATATATATACATATATAAAAAGAACTATCAAGGCTGTTTTCGTTTACTTTGTGTTGGGGTTGACAGTTTAATGCATCAGTGACTCATTTTTTTTATTAGTTATAAAATAAACTCATTTTCTGATCTGCCTCAGTAATGTCTTATTTATCTTTATTTGGGTGCAGTTGGTTTTTATTTATTAGGTCAATCAGTACAATATAATAATATAATATTCTGTCATTAATTACTCACCTTTATGTTGTTCCAGATCTGTAAGACCTTTGTTCATCTTCAGAACACAAACTAAGAACTGACAATTTCAGGGCCTAGAGAGGTAGAAAATACGTTTTTAAAATAGTAAAAATAGGCAATGTGAGATCCGTGGTTGAACAGTAATAGTATGAAGCTACAAGAATAATTTTTTGTGCACAAACCAACCAAAATAATGACTTCATTCAACAATTTCTTCTCGTCCGTGTCAGTTTGCTGTGCGTTTACGAGAGTACCGTAACACTTGTGGTGCATGTGGAAGAGAAGAATTTGTTGAATAAAGTCATTATTTTTGTTTTCTCTGTGCACAAATAGTATTCTTGTAGCGCCATAAAAATTTGGTTGAACCCCAGATATTACATGAATTATTTTAACCATGTCCTTACTACGTTTTTGGGCCTTGAAAGTGTCAATTGCCTGTCTATGAAGGGTTACGAAGCCCATGGATTTCTCCAGAAATATCTTAATATGTGTCCTGAAGATAAAAAAAACAACTTTTTTATTAAAAGTAATTAATAAAAGATTTGTTATTTTAGGATGGACTATCCCTTTAAGCCTTTTTTAATAACCATAAGGGTGAAAGATTTTAGAAGTCCTAGTATAAATCTGATGTGTATTGTGTTATGGGTTGGATAATGTGTGGTGTGGTGCAGGATATCCACCTGATCAAGCAGTCCAAGTTGCCCTGAGAACAGTGAGAGAATACCTGGAGCAAAATCACGAGAAGGTGAGTGTCATTTCCCTACTGGTGTTCTTTTCTTGCCATTGTTGTTATTGTTCGACAAGGAACACGCCATGGCAAACAGATGGTGGCTGCATAGGGACTTTCTTCTCTGAGTCAGCATGCACAGACACATATATAACCTTGCCGTTTTAATTGGTTCCTAACGGAGCTTGTAAAGGCTTCACAGAACAGCACAAATACAAAAAATCCACAAACTCATTGACACAATCTCTGGCCCCTGTGACTTAATGTGAGTCTAGAGTAAATTTAACAGGAAATGAGCCATCAGGATGTCTTTGACAAAACTTCTGCACGTCCCATACTGCAGCCGCTCTCTCAATTTTCCCTGGTCACATCTGTGTATTTTTCCCCCCTCTCTCATCTCTCACTGATCTGTCTCTCCTGTCCTGTGCTTTCATCTCACTCTGTGCTGCGTGCTTATTTGCTCCTGCTTTCTTTTACGCTACAGACATACAAAGTGACAGAGACACCCTAATTATGGCACACTAATTAACCAACGCTTTGCTGCTTGCTAACCCTTCCACTTTCCATATGCTCCCAAAGAATAATACAGAATAAACGAGAAAGCACTTATTATTATTACAGATTTTATTGTTGTGTTCATGTACATCAATGTGCATCATCAACAAAAAATGATTAACACTTCAGAAAGGTTTTACAAAATATGTGTAAATGCATACAAGGGGTAACAAAAAACCCGCAAAAGGTCACATACGTCATGGTGATTGGCTGATTACCCTGTCAGTTTGATAATGCCCACCTTTCGTGAACGCAACCGGTCTGCGAATCAGCCTTAATGCGTCAGACTGGTGAAAATGGACTGACTAATTAATTACAGAGTGAACAACTCACCCACTTGGACAAAACCAATCATGCCAGGATCAAAATTAACTTAAAATGAGGATTATGATATGTGAGTACGCCATTTTTCAGTAAACACTTAGCTTAGTTAAATTAAATTTACACCTCCATGTAACCTCCGTGGCACCTGCAGTGCTTACTGAGGATTCGATATACTGAGGTTATGCCTCTGAAACATTTTTTCAAACTTTACTTTGAAATCATTTGTGGTTACATTATGTAAATAGTATGTTTATATAAACAAACAAAAATATTATGGTATTATGTTCTTAATTATAGTGTATGGTAAATAGTAATAGCCAAATGCTTTAAACCCAGCAACCATGTAAACATCTAACGGAAAATTTCATTACATATGTGCATGTTTATAATTTTACAAATGCTTTGGCAATGTAAAGCATTATTTTGAATCTGAATCAGACAGACAAAGCGACACAGGATGAGTGAGCCAGAGAGGGAGAGACATCTGGCAAAAAGGCAATGAAAAAAAGACAATGCTAGAGACCAAAGAGAGAAAAATGAGAGTGAGAGAGATTTCAGTGGCAGAGTAGGAGTGCTAGCTGGATGCAATGATGTGTTACAGGAACATGATTAGAAGCAGGAACAGCCCACCTGCCCTCACCACTGTTGTCATGGAGATGGAGGTTCTAGGATGCTGGCACGGATCTCGATGTATTCTTTTTATGTTGTTGCTTGCCATGAAGCATTTGGGACTGGTGCTGGTGTTCAGTCAAGGACAGTTAGGTCACTGGCACTGCGCCTCTCCTGCTAGAAAGACTCAGACATTAGAATATGCTAAGCGATTGCACCCAGTGGTCCTTTTCAGCAGACCCTCTCTTCACACCAGACTGAGAGGCTACGAGTCAAAAATCATTGAACAAATTAACCCTTCATTTACATGAATAATATCTTCAGCCAAATACAGACTTTGACAGAAATGAACTTTATTCACAAGATTTGAAAGCAAATTTCTGCTATGATTTTTAAGAGTGTGGTAAGGGTGAAGGAGCGCATTCGTTTCATTTGGATGAAGTCTGTGATATATTATTACCGGTATGTTCTCAGTTGTGGCGGTTTCTGCTGTGCTGTAGCAAAATCATGAGATTCTCTGTGGTCATTTATTTTTTATTTCTTGTCTCTTTTTCGGTTTTAATCTGCTCTCAGCTGGACCGGGTCATCTTCTGTGTGTTTCTGAAGTCTGACAAAGAGCTGTATGAAGCAATGTTGCCTGCATACTTCCCACGAGGTCTGTCATCACACACGCTTGTTGGATTTTCATGTTTTACTGGGAGTTATATAGTGAATTTATACTATACACAACGTATACTCTATTCCCTAAAACCTGAAACTAACACAAAGAACTTTCTGAATTTATAAAAAAAAAAAAAAAAGGTGTAAGATGTTTTCCTCGAGGCACCAAAAACGTCTGGTTTGACCTTTTTTTTACCGTTCAATATAGGACCTTATACCTTATTACCTTACACTTAAAGTTAGTTCTTCCAAACATCTTTACATTTTTAACATTTATTTAATTTCTGTAAAAAATCACAGATACTTATAATTATTTAAAATTCATTATCACTCTTCATTTAAGCTTTCTGAACAAACCGTACCCAGTGCTTTATCAATATGTACATTACAAAAGCTAAAACATTGAGTTTTTTTCACCTCCACAGTCTTATTTTTCTCACAGTGAGAGGACAAGTAATAGTGCTGCCTGACGTCAGTGTATTTGTGTTCTGGGACACTGAGTACAAACTAGTACGAGTGATTTTTTTATGTGATAGCTGTACGCTTGCAGTTAGCACTGACAACAAACCAACACTGACTACATTAGCGTTTTTAATGAAAGAGGTGTTTACCTTGCTAAAATAAATTCATCAAAAAGAAGCACACTGACTAATTTAGTAGTTCATATTACTGAATATTAAACATCTTTAAACATATTGTCTGGTGCTGTTTTTTGCACTTTTTTTTTTCAAATGTAACATGTTTCATGAACGATCCTTTCTCTAATAATCACAGTTATGACATGATGTTATTGGGATCTCACACAAGAGGCTGAACTCTAAACATTAGTGTTCATGTAAATGTCTGTTACTGTATGTGCGTCTGCTCCATTAGACCTGTTTTTCACCTCCAGGTTCACCGCCAAAGAGCAAATTATGAGAGGATGGCATAGTTGCTGTGGAAACGCCACACAAACTGCTTTTCTGTCACATCACCGTCTCGCTTTTACCTGATGCAGCCCCTACAAACAACAACAACAACAGCTGCCTGACACCACCTGATTTATTCATATCACCAAACCAGTGCTACATGGAATTTGATGATTTCTATCAGATTCCCGTCGGGAGTCATATTGCTATTGAATTTGTGTTAATATTAATAACACCGTGGGCTTACATGTGGTGGTTCACCCAAAAACTAAACATTTACTCATCCGCGTAGAATCATACACAAAAATACTGCTTAATATAAAATGTTTTTTAAGTCGACCTACCTGTGTTTGACCGCATCTCAAATCTGTTTATTGCTTACTCTTGTTATTTCTCCTTCCAGAAACAATTTCCTGCAATTATATGATTTGCACTGCATTAGCATTACATGACAGAAGATATCCTACGTGAATATTGTTTATAGAGTTGAATAAAAATTGAATTAAGGCAATCAAAGGATGCAAAAGAGCATGTCAATGGTTGTAACACTTAACCTATAATGAAAGTGCACTATTTGTACTTCTTCAATGTACTTTCTGTCTTCCAGTATGATAAAAGACCCTCATTAAAGTCAACTCCCCTCTCTGAACTAATGGCTGGGGCCGCTCTTAATGCAACTTTCATTAATTACGCCGTGAGCCTTCAAGTTAATAGTATAATGTCAGCAAATGGATTTAGAGCAGATGAAATATTTTGAAATATTGATGCGATCGATTTTGTCAAATACCTCGAGAAGAACTGTTTTGCGACTATTTTTTTCCCTCTCGCTCATATCGTACGATTCGAGCATCTCTCTCATAGCGCTTTCCAAAAAAAGACGAGTTTTCTTTCATCTCAACATGCTGCTCTATCTGTGAAAGAAAGGAGAGTGTGAGGGAGGCAGATGAAAAAGAGAGAGAGAGGGGGAGAGATGAGTTTAATAAACTCATCTGAAGCAATTTTCATTTTTTAATAAGCGACAGGCAGCTCAGATACTGTCATCAGGCGAGCTTCTCCAAATAATGAGAGCGAAGGAGAAAAAGGGGAGCGCGCGCGAGAGAGAGGGAGGAAGAGCTCAGCAGAGTAATTATCCTAAATCCAGACTTCATCACCGTCCCATCAGCACTTCTCTCTTCCTTTCCTCCCTCTTGCAATCCAGCTCTGTGTCCCTCTCTCTCTAGCCCTCTTAGTAAAGTGTTATTTAATTTGCTGTATTGGCACAGTGAAAGCAGCCAGCGCGCGGCTGCTGCTGAAATAGTAACCCTTCAGTTACGATTACACTGGAGTGCATCCTATACGCCAGCAGCAGAAGCACGGCGAGATGAGAGCTCCTCTTCTCTTTTTTTGCTGCTCTCTCGCCTTATCTCTCACTCCCATGCCCTCGTGCGCTCGTTTTCCATGATCCTATCGTGTCTCTCTCTCTGGTTCCCTCCAGCTGCGTTCCCTGTGTATCGTCAGACTCATAACCCCAGATCCTGCCAGTCAAACGGAGCTTGCTATCACTCGCGGCCCTGCCATTTCATCCCGGTGCTCTGTCGCAGTTTATAGTCACTTCAATCTGGTTTAATCTTGTGGGTGCAGCCAGAAGTGTCATGGGGCTTTTTCAGCCAAGTGGATTTGAATGTGACTTCCCAAATAATTATTTTTTATCTTTGATTATTAAGTTCCAAGGTGAACACGTCTCTACATTTTGGTCTAACCAAGTTGCAGTTGCTTAGCATTTTTTTAATCCACCCTCACGCTCCAAATGCACAGGATTTTTTTCTTTCGTTGTTGAACACAAATAGCGATCATTAAAATGTCAAAGCTAATGCTTTCTGTACAACGAGAAACTGCACTTTTGTTCTAGCCCTGCGTAAATTGTATGTGTGAATAAGCAGTATGCTCTATACTCGTGTGGTTTGTCCCCCATTGGCCTGCTCTGGCTGTGTTGTTCACCTTTACTTCATGTTCTTAACATTAAATGTCCTTGTTTGGCTGCTATTTTGGGCTTTGAGAAGTTCTATGGTTCAGCACCTTTGGTCTTAATGGCTCTCTGCTTAGTCAAAGTACGGAGTTCTAGTTAAATGAGATGTTCGGTAATGACGCAGTTTGTAGGTCAAACTGAAAGGCTAATTCACCATGAGGTCTCTCTGGATATTCTTAAGGGTTTTAAAAAAACATGATTTTTGATTTATGAGTACAGTTAGGTCTGTGGTTACCTTTTCTTGAAGAGATTTTTTTACATTTTGTTCTACCATATTATACATACATGAAACGGTAAAGCTCCTGTAAGCATACGTTGCGATAGGGATAGAAAATGACTCAAAAAGACTGATTTTCTTACCGTATTTAGGACTACAAACTGTGAGGTTCCAATACAAATGATGTAAGGTGGGTGTTTTCATTTATGGGCCAAAGACGTTAAGATGACCGCATCAAAAGCCATTTACAAAAGTGATTTTAAATATAAAATGTAAAAAAACGTCTTTCAATAAATACATTTGGTACTTTTTTGCATAGTTAGTGTTCGGGATCTGGTTTGTTTTTTCAGACTTATACATAATATATATATATATAAATATATATAGGCCTATATATATATAAAAAATAAGGGAGCGTATTACATTTTATTGTATTTTAAATTAATGGAAAACACTTGCTGAAAAATAAACCTGTGATACTGGCAAATTAAAAAAAAAACACAACATAAATTTACAGCTAATTAATATTTAGGGTGAAATTAGTTTGATATGTCATAAATAAATGTTTGTTGCAAATTTGTCACATGAAAAACATTCTATAAATCAGTGAAAATGTAGCATATTTATGTTAAGCGAAATTGAACTTAATTGTTTGAGGGGAAAACATCAATTCAAAACAGTATTATACATACTTTTATCCTTAAACCCTTTTTTCGTCTTTGACCATTATTAATTTGGATGTTATTGTTTAATCATATGTTTACTTAATGTTTAATCAGTCTCCTCTATTAGTGCCATTATATGCATTCTATTCTAGTCCATCAGCTGCCCCACCAAAAGGGCAGATGACGTGCTCTAGAAGTGCTCTTGAACATTTTGTGCATATTACAGTAGGACCCACCTTTTGACAGATTCTTAAACGCCTGTTGCATTTGTCATCACATAAATAGTTTAGTGCTAGTGTAGAACAAAATGTGATTGCGTCACTACAGCGCCTCAGGGCTTCTTTTTAGTCTTATATATGAAGAGAACAAACTACAAGGTTGTTTTTGAAGAAAAATTGTCATGTTGATCATGTTTATTTCATATATAGGAAAGCAAAGTGAGTCAGGAGGACTGTGGGAAAGGATACCTCATATCTCATTGAGAAAGCAGGTGAGCGGGTAAATGAGTGTGAGCGAGAGCGCTGAAAGAGTCGTATGGGGTCAGCAGGAGTTGGGCGCTGATGTTTATGGATGCTGGAGGAGGTGCAGACGTGGGGGGCTGCTTGTGAAATGAAAATGGATCTTTAGCAGAACCCAGGACACTCTGCTGCCCCTCAAGATCAATTCACTGATTTACTAGCTGAAAGCCTGTCAGAGCTAGAAACACCAGCGTTAAGGGGAGGATAAACTCAGGTGGGGGTGATGGAGGGTTGAAGGAGGCATTAGGACTTTTGGTAGAGTCACTTGAGGAGAAGGTTCATTATGGGTGAATGTTTTGTCACAATATAGCCATTTAAGTTTTAAATGTACCCGAATTTGCTCGCATCTTCTCAGAGGAGCAGAGTGAAGGTGGGTTTAGGAGACAGCTCTTTTGTGCATATATGATTCCTTTAATTAAATACGCCGTTTACTTTTGTTCTCCTCCAGTAAACACAGCGGCTGCATACACATTGTGAGAGAATTATTTTTAGTGAAGCGTCAGGGAAGTTAAGCTTCATCTCCTGCAGAGTGCCTACCTACAGCCTGTGTGTGTTTGTCTTTTGTTGGTGTCTACTAAAATATTAAAGATGTTTACTGTATTGTATGAGAGAGGTGATAGCATCTCTTTCTGTCAGACAAATGTGTAGCATATATTTCATTTAATATTCCTAATATAATATTTAACAATTGCCGAGTCCCAGAGCACATGGAGGCAGTTAAAATAACATTATAGTTTGTTTACCACATTACTCTGCAGCAATATGGTGCTGAGCATTATTATCTCCAGAATATTTACCAAAAGAAATGTTCTTAATAATTGCTTTTCACACAGAACGTGATGTTTCATTAAAAAAAAAATAAACTAAAAAGCAGTAGAAACAGAAAAGCATTAGGCTAGGCCTACATCCAGATGTATTTTGAATGAATGAATTACTACGATACCATTCCTCTGTGACGTTACTGTTGCAGCTGTTGAGTGGTCTTCCCAATTCTCATAGAACTGGAACATTAATTGTTATAAACTTCTTAAAAATGTTACTTTTTAAAGTGCGAGACGCTAAAAAATGTGCAATATGCAAAAAAGGTTATTGCGACTTTATCTCACAATTGAATTGTGAGTTATAAAGTCAGAACTGCGAGATATAATATCAGCGATATAAACTCATAGTCGTTTCTCATAGTTGCTAGTTTATATCTCGTACATTTTACGGGAAAATAGTAATAAGAGTGACAACAATGAAATGAAAATGGCATTCTGTGTAAACCAGATTTAAATAGTAGTAGTGTCGCTACTACTGAATTGGTTAACCAAATTAAGTGAGCATAGCTACTGTTTTGATATACATCAGTAAAAAAGATTGTGTCACTTGCTTTGTACGAGGCATACATAAATGCAGCATTTGTGATTAAAAACTATTAGATGGTAGATAGGATAATGCTCAGCGTATAATGGAACAGTGGGTCATTTGTGGGCATTGCATTTGGGCAATGTATGATTGCCTATTTGCTCCATTATAAAATGATCCATTGTATCTCTGTCCTGTTTAGTTCTATTTTTGTCATAGATCTTGCATTTGTACAATGCTCTGCCCACACTGAATGCACTACCACCAGTGATAAATCCTTTCATGCATTCGCAATTATTTTGCCTCTCTTGCCTTGTTTCTGTGGCATTCTCCTTCGGTTTGGAGGCCTAGCTTGTTTTGTGTGAATTAACTACAGACCCAATTTTCATGATATGCACTTTACATAGCCATTGTTAAGGTTTCTGTTAAGATTTTTTTTTCATTTCTGAAAATGTGAGTGGTGCTTGCTTTCCCATATAATGCTGATTACCATTATGTTGAATTTGGCCTAAAAGAGTAGTTACTAATTTACAAAGTGCCCCCCCCAAACCCCACCTTTTTTTGTTCACCAGGCAAAAATGCATGTCAGATTGCATGAATAAATAATAAAAGTACTGGAAGAAACATAAGCTTCAGAATGTAAATGTAAATCTTTATTATATATATATATATATATATATTATATATGATATCTTATATCAATGATATATATATATATAAATCTTTAATTTATATGTAG